>JACEFZ010004390.1:0-103081 GCA_014155875.1 Cepaea nemoralis | reverse complement strand
ACCTTCCCACATCACGTGGGTCTCTCCACGGACTTCTTGCCTGACCTTCCGTCAGCCAAGCCGTGGTGTCTCCTACTGCCCTTGACCTCAGCTATGTTTACACTGACTCTCGCTTACATACCGGCACTTACACTATTACTTACATATAAGACCCTGACACTACCGTATAACAGTAGACGGTACTACCTGCTTTCCATTAGCACCAAATGTTGGGCAGCACTCACAAAACCCGACACCCTACATTGTGTCAATGGCTTTGGGCGGAAGAGAGCAATTGGGAGGGTACAGACCTTATCCTAATGTGAGGAATTGCAACCTAAAGACTAAATGTCATTGGCAGGACAGACCAGACCTTAAGCTTTGGTTGGCAACTGGTCTAGGATCAAAGCTTCGACAGGAAAACACTTATAGCATTGCTTTGCTGATCCAGCAGCTTCTGCAGCTTGTCTTGTTCCAGACGTATTGGTGTTACTTTTCCTCTGGAGTAAACTACGCTGGCCAAGAGTGGGATTATGCTTCAAGGGCAACTCGTGGTCTCTACAATTCAGCCCAGACTTTCTGCTGTGGAAAGTTATAACTCCATCCCTGGACCTCGTCATGGGTTGTAGTTATTATGTTTTTGAAGCACAATGTAACAAACTCATCTGTCAGAATGGCAAGGTGCCTGTGAGTATTATGAGGTGACCTGCAGTAGCATAGTGCCTAGATGTCCGCTTGCCAACTCTGTGGTCATTCGTTTGACTTCACGCCGGGCCAGATTTTAAATATTTAATTGACCTCGGAGCTCCCAGATTGACACAACCTAAAGTGGGTATCAGGAAATGTCTTGGGGAAAAAAGGCAGTCAGCCTGATAATGACTACATCTCACTAAGTGCTGATTGGTGAATAAACATGTGGGTGCACAGTGAGGTGTGTAGAGATGTTCTTTACTGTGAATGTAGCTCTTCCTCCAGGGACGGTAACAAGGATCGCTGGTATGTTCACCTGTAACATGTTTCATCATAACTTGCCAACTTTTGCAGTTGCCCTGGAGGCCTACAAATGGTTGGTCTGCTATCTCTTGGTTGAGAGCAACAGACGACTCAGTGAGCAGATGCAAGCAGGCAAAGATTCTTTCAGCGCACGGAATGACAGCCAAGCGTATTACTGTCGGTCGCTGGCGCTAGCTTACATTGAGGTAATGATGTAGTGACAAGTGTTGAACATCCTTACGTGGTGGTAATGGTGTAATGACATCTCTGCCTTGTGGTTGTATTTGTGTACTCTTCATCTTTTTCATCTCCTTCTTTTTTCTTCTTCTTCTTCTTCTTCTTCTTCTTCTTCTTCTTCTTCTTCTTCTTCTTCTTCTTCTTCTTCTTCTTCTTCTTCTTCTTCTTCTTCTTCTTCTTCTTCTTCTTCTTCTTCCACTTCTTCTTCTCCTCCTCCCCCTCCTTCTCATCCTTCTTCTTCTTCTTCTTCTTCTTTTTTCTTCTTCTTCTTCTTCTTCTTCTTCTTCTTCTTCTTCTTCGTCCGTTTCTTCTTCTTCTTCTTCTTCTTCTTCTTCTTCTTCTTCTTCTTCTTCTTCTTCTTCTTCTTCTTCTTCTTCTTCTTCTTCTTCTCTTTCTTCCGTTTCTTCTTCTGCTTCTTCTTCTTCTTCTTCTTCTTCTTCTTCTTCTTCTTCTTCTTCTTCTTCTTCTTCTTCTTCTTCTTCTTCTTCTCTTCTTCCGTTTCTTCTTCTACTTCTTCTTCTTCTTCTTTTCTTCTTCTTCTTCTTCTTCTTCTTCTTCTTCTTCTTCTTCTTCTTCTTCTTCTTCTTCTTCTTCTTCTTCTCTTTCTTCCGTTTCTTCTTCTGCTTCTTCTTTTTCTTCTTCTTCTTTGGGTATCTAGTCTGGACAAACATTGACAACCATGGTTCTCCAATCCCTTCTGTCATTTGATCTTTGTTTTCAGGTAATATTGCTTGTATTATTGTTTGTTGCGCAGCTTCTTAAGCTTTCTACCCACTTATGTGAGACAAAGCAAACGACTAAACATACTTCATGTCCCTAAACCTAGAATAGACATACAAAACAACCTTAGCATACTGCGCTGCTCATCTGTGGAACAATCTTCCACAACAAATCAAAGACACCACCAGTCTCTATACACACAGTTGCAACCTGTTTGAACACTATCTCAGTATAGACTACATGCCCCCTAAAAAAGAAACAACCAAATGACAACTAGTATAATAAACATTCCCCTAACTGTGGTATGTTGCACCCACTTTAGGTAAGTATGATTGCCATGTCAAAAATTAGTTTTAGTGAGTCATGTATTATTGATTACTGCACATTTTCCATGCGTTTTAATGCATATTGTTCTGTTGTCTAATTTGAAACTTCCTGCTCCACTCATACACTTGCTGGACTGACAAGCATGCATCACCATACTGGACTTTCATCTGCCAATAAATTTCTGTAGGTCTCACCCTTCACTTATCACAAATCGGATAATAACGCTGCTCCTCTCTGGTGCATATCAAAAGAGGGGTGGCTATGTTTAAGCTGTCCTTACGATGTTACCATGTTCATCTCCACCGTGATGCCACATGCTTAACACTGTTGACATCCTTAACAACAATATTGACAGGTTACAAGACAATGGCATGGTTATTGTAATTTCTATCACACATTTAAGGTTTTCATTTGAAGCCCCCTCGTATGTAAAAGAATCTTTGAGTTATCTCCAAAGAAAAATGTTATCAGTGAGGAAAAGAAATCAAATGGTTGTGAAATCATGTGTAACAATGCAGTCATTTTCCTGATTTCTTGAACAGCATGAAGTTCTGGAGAGGTTTGTGAAAACCACACAAGAGAAGAATGGGGAGCCAACACCAGACAAACTGAGACCTGTCTTAAACAGACTGTGTGCACTCTTTGGCTTGTGGAGTATTGAAAAACATTTAGCAACATTGTATCAAGGTCAGTGCATGAGGTCAAAGTAAGACTGTTTTCATGATTCCTGCTTTAATTTTTTAATATTAAATTTTGTCACATACAGTCTTTTCTTCTTCTTCTTCTTCTTCTTCTTCTTCTTCTTCTTCTTCTTCTTCTTCTTCTTCTTCTTCTTCTTCTTCTTCTTCTTCTTCTTCTTATTCTTATTCTTCTTCTTCTTCTTCTTCTTCTTCTTCCTCTTATTCTTCTTCTTCTTCTTCTTTCTTTCTTTTATCCCCTGTTGGCCCTGTACCAACTCACTTTAAGCCGTCCTCTGTTTAGCACTCTCCTGCAGCCCATGCCACTCCCTCCTCATAGTATTCAGCTCTGTCTCTAATTGTCTTCTCCACATCTGATTAGGCCTGCCTCTACAATTATCAGATTTTCTCAATGTGTATCCTTGATTGATTGATTGATTGATTTAGGAATTGACATCACAGCATTCGGGGCATTCCCATAAGCGCTCCATCCCCATCCTCAGCAGCCAGCGAAGAGTTCCAACACCAATAGTACCAGTAGCAATCTGATTATAAGTCCGTCTCGCCTTTCCTCTGAGCGTTGAGCGTCGGCCAGATCCCCTCGTCACTCCTCGCCATCTCATTCTTGCCAGACCATGGTAATCCATTTGCTCCTCCGAGGTGTGCACATGCTCCCACAAGGCCGCAACCACGTCTGCCTTGTCATGTATCAATACTCCACCAAGTTCTGCAGAGCCAGCCAATCTGTCCGCCTGTTCATTTCCCAGCACACCGGCATGCCCCGGAGAAAAGATCCAGGCAATGCTTGTCACCCGTGACCTCCGAAGTGAAGCAAGCCACTCCCCACAAAGCCTGCCTGTCCTCACCCTCGTCAGCATGCTTTCTGAGTCAGTTATAATCAATCACGATGTGTTTGTGTGTCGTATTCTCCATCCAGCGGAGAGCCGCAGTGATAGATGGTAGAAATGTCAGCAGAGAGAACACCGAACCATCTGTGTAGATAATCACATCACCCGAGTGAGCATTGTCCTGACTTAGTTGCTGGATTTCCACTTCCGTGGCCCCTGCTGGCCACTCTCTGCACTCCCGGCTTAACGTGATTATAACTCTGCACAAGTCTGACTGCTGCGCTGGCACTCTGACCCACTCCTCTCCGCGCCTAATGTTCTCCAAAGGACACACCTGTCTGATCGTATCCTCCGCCTGAGCCATCCATGATTTCCCTCTTATCAGTCGCTGACCCTTAACTGCGTCCAGCGCCTCATGCAGGGGGTGGTCTGTGTCTGCAGCTACTCTGAGGTATGCCTTCGCCTGCATCACCTTGAGCCTACCAGCAATAGTCGGCAGACCAGGGATGTAACGCATACACACTACTGGGGTGTCTCTAGTGCATCCCAGAATGACCCGCATAGCTTCATTCTGTATGCGCTCTAACTTCACCAGCTGACTCTGAGACAGTGAGCAGACAAAATCCATAATCAATTACTAAGAGGATCAAGTGCTGGTATAGTGTGAAAAGCATTCTCTGCTCTATGTCCATTGCAGCCATAGTTTTAAGTGCATTGAATCCCTTTTGAGATCTTGTCACAACCGCCTCCACATGGTCCTTGAAGGTTAGGCTCCTGTCAAATGTGTATCCTTTTTTGTGCCAACATCTTTTCCACATCTCTTGAATCACTGGAATATGTCTTGTTCTTTCACTGTGGTGTTGGTCCATCAAGTGTGAGGATCACCATTCATTTCATCCAGTGGGCTTGTTAGTTTTGTGCTATGAGTTCTAAGATGACTGGCAAGGCCATGGCTTGAAATGATCTTTGACAATATGGGCAAAGAATGCTTGATGTTCCAGGAGCTGGATCTCCTGCAGTGGTTTTTTTTGGTCCAGTCTTATTTTCATAGCTCTTGCAGTCCTGTTTGCTTCGCATGTGACTACACCCTTGCGTAATGATGTTCGCCATGAATTTCTGTCTTTGGCAGCAGCCTCCCATGTGTCGTGAGGAATTCCAAAAGCTTTTAGTGAGATCTTCAGAGTGTCTTTAAAGCATTTCCTCCGGCCACCTTAGGAGCGTTTATAACGCAATTCACCGTAAAAAATTTGTTTAGGGAGCCTGTGATCTGGCATGCGAATAAGGTGACCTGCCTTGCGAATCTGATTCTCTATTAGTAGAGTGAATGGATACTGGGCATGGAAGCTCTTTCTAAGACTTAAGTGAGTGGGATCTTATCTTGCCATTTCTTCTTCTTCTTCGTTCATCCGGAGTTTTTTTTTTGTGTGGATGTGATTGCGTTGTGCTTGTTTACAGCAGAGCTGCGTTCTTGCGCCGTTAGGCCGACACATCCGACTTCTGCGGGCATTTGTTGACCGGGTTAACCTTCCCGGGGGTTTCTTAGGACGTTTGACTCTCACTGTTGTGGTGTTATCCCCCATCCCAGCTGGTCCATATAGAACAGCCAAAGATCCTGGTCAGCCCTCAAGGGAAGGCAGGGGCAGACCATGGGCATTCCCCGCCATCCAAGGAGGCTTCCATACTTGCAGAGCCGATACATAGCGCTCTGGTACTGATCTCACCCAAGGAATCGTCACGTCCTGCACATGGCTGCTTAGCCTCACTTCCGTATATTGGGCCTTCCGTTCACCATAGGCTGTACTTCCGGAAACCAGAAGTATGCAGATAACATCCACACAGTGAGCTTTCGATTCGGACTTTCCATGTAATGGATTTGCTATCCAAGCAATATTCCATTTCGTGCCACTAGGACACTTTTCCACCTTTTATAAAGCCCACACAGTGGGCTTTTGATTCGGACTTTCCACGTAATGGATTTGCTATCCAAGCAATATTCCATTTCAGTGCCACTAGGACACTTTTCCACCTTTTATGAAGCCCACACAGCGAGCTTTCGATTTGGACTTTCCACATAATGTATTTGCTATCCAAGCAATATTCCATTTCATGCCTCTGGGTCTTCATGCACCTTTAAATGTCAACCTGTATGTAGTTAAAGTAATCTGCGGTCAACTTGAGCTTGTTGATATCTCCATAGAGCTTGTCCTCAAATGAAGCAGGTGTGGGCCAAAATATCTTTCTCTGTTCTGCATACGTTGGGCAATCCTGCAGCAAATGTTTTGCTGTCATTTTTCCAGTTCTACAATTACATTCATCGGTATCTCCTATCTTTAGTTTATTGAACAAGTGGTATTTCAGCCTGTTATGTCCTGTGCGGAGTCTGAAGATTGCTACTTGTTCTCTTCGGTCGAGTTTGTAATATGCATCATCCTTCTGATGGCCTGGATGCTCTGATTCCCATTTGGTTCTATAAGTGCTTTTTATCAACCTCTTTGCCTCATTATAGGTTATGTCTATGTCAGGCTGTGGTAGTCGTCCGCCCTCTTTTGCCAGTCTGTCGGCCTCTTCGTTTCCAGGTATACTGCAATGTGATGGGATCCACTGTATTACAACTTTTTTGGATTTCTGGCATAGACCATGGAGTGCTGCTCTTAGGTCAGTTAGTTCTGTGCTGTTATTGCTCTTCAGTATTGAGACAGCTGACTTTGCATCTGTGAAGATAGCTATTTGCTTCTCTTTATTTTCCTCCATCAGGAGCATTTCTGCTGCAGTTTTCAGAGCCTCTGCCTCCGCTTTGAAGTTACTTGAAAATTTTCCAGTTGCCATTGAATGTGTTTTTTTTCACTCCATTTTTTAAATTTAGGAGAATTCCTCCTCCTCCATTCTCTATTGAATTTTTGGCTGATCCATCTGTATATGCATGGGTCCAATTGCTGCTTGGGTAATGTTCTTTTATGTAGTTTAGGGTTATTTCTCTTCTTTCGGTTTCATGTTGAGTGTTCTTTTTCTCAATACCAGGAATGTTTTCTATCATCTCAGGCAGTTGCTGCTGTCTCCAAGCTGGGAACTTGTGTGCATTGTGTATGGGCTTGACTGTTGATATGTTAAGTATAGGATCTGCCCTAATCCTTCGTTTTGCAGTTTCTACAAAGTTGCTACGCTTCAGTCTTCCCTTTCCAAAACCATTAAATCTGTTGTATATAGGGTGGTCTGTCAATCTTCTAAATTTTTCTGCTTGTTGCTGGGCTCTGCTATCTCTTCTATCCTGCATTGGTTGCAAACAAGTGATCTTTTCTAGTTCATTAATAGGCGTTGTCTTCAGGCTTCCAGTTATGATTCGCATTCCTTGGTTTTGGACTTATTTTGCTAAAGTTTGACTTAGCTGCTGTTGCCCAAGCTGCAATGCCATATTCCAGTACTGGCCTCACCCGTCCAGTATATAACTTCTTGAGAACTTTCTCATCTGCTCCCCACGTTGTACCAGCAAGCTTTTTCATGATTGTCATTCTCTGCCTTGCTCTTGTTCGATTTTTCTCAACCTGTGTCTTCCATGTCAGGCGACGATCAAAGGTGACTCCTAGATAGTTTGGATTTTCTTCATGGCGCAATATTTTTCCATTCAATACCAGCTTAGGTTGCTGAGTTTTATTTGAGAGGGAGAACACTGTGCATGTTGTTTTCTCCTCACTTATCTTCACTAGCCATGATTTTGACCAGTCCTCTAGCGCTAATAAGGCTTGCTGTATTCTGCTGTTAGCTGTACTAATATATTCTTCAGATGTCCATATGGCTAGGTCATCTGCAAAGGAGATCTTGCCATTTGATTTTCAGTAGCTTCCTAAGGCAGACTGTGTGGAAGTGGTTTCCCTAAGCTACACATTAATAATTCTGCCATACCATTTCAGCATTTCTACTCTGCATAGACACCAGTCAAAGAATATTTCTAGTGTATATTTTAGTGGCTGTTTTAGTTATAATCGTGTTTATTCTTGCCAATGTCATAACATACAGTAAACCCAAAGTAGCACTATTCTTGCTGGAAAATGAGTTCAGAAACAAGTCTAAGTCAAAACTGTTCTGTCTTTTAAACTTTAATGCAGCTTTCTTAACTCCGGTGGTTAGTCTCTCTCTTAACTCTGGTGGTTAGTCTCTATGACTTCTGCCTGCATCTGTGCCAAGTTTACTTCCTCACGACAGTTTCCATCCAAGGTTCAAACCACCCACGGGTAGATTTTCTTTCCTAACTGTTATTTACTGCCAATATAGTACCTTGCGGTGTAAGGCAGGGGGGTCTTGAGCCTGAGGCATGAAGGCCGCCTGGACAGTGCAGTCGCAGCGAACTGTGCAGGTTAGAATTTTCTTTTTGCCCCCGACAGAAAAAAACTCCACACCTTACCGAGGATTCGAACCTGGGTCTCCCAAAGGAGAACTCAGCATTCTAGCCACTCAGCCAGTCGCTCCTCCTTTCCAAACAATGTTGCCAAAGCAGCAGCCTTACTGTCTACACTTATTTTTTGCCATTTTAGAATGTTGTGGGATGTTTTTTTAATGCTCAGCTTGCATATGAAGCCTTCTGTTTTTCATCTTTATCTGTGTAGGATATGAATGGGATCTCATTACCCAAAAGATTAGGGGGGACATATGATATTAATAGAAACCAATATTTTTTGTAATGCTCAACCTTATGCTGGAATAGTTGCCTGGTTGGTTGGTTGGTTGGTGGGTGGTGGGTGGGTTGGTTACTGTTCTATCCAAACTTGTTACTTGTGAAATTGTCCATGGCTAAACTATTTCAGTTTCAGAGACATGGTACTAGTTATGAACCAGTGTTCCTCGATGTTCACAATGTCAGTATTTTTTTCATTCTTCCACACCCTGTGGGATTCTAAACTTGGAGAAGGGAAGGAAACCTTCAACACAGTCCCCATGGAATGGTACCTTCGTACTAGCTTAGGAGACATGTCTCTACACGAAGCTGACTTGACAGATGTGAGACCTTTTCAGAGTTCTAATGACCTGGACACCAGTGCATCGAAGAGTTCAAATCCAGCCTTATTACAGAAGGCTCACTCTCTACCACCCAACCATCTGTCATGTAAAGTTTCTGAGATTGCAATGTGGTGTTTTGATCGTGGGTGTTTCTTGGTACAATGCAGGTGGATATATCGTTGGGGGTGACCCGCCTCGCTTCATCAGAGAAGCCATCCTGCAGCTTTGCCAGGAGATTAAGCCTGACGCTGTCTCACTAGTGGATGCAGTGGCTCCCCCAGACTTCATCTTGAACTCTCCCATTGGAAGCTCGGATGGACAGGTCAGTAGATGAGCTTCTGTTTCATTTGTGTCTTCTTCTTCTTCTTCTTCTTCTTCTTCTTCTTCTTCTTCTTCTTCTTCTTCTTCTTCTTCTTCTTCTTCTTCTTCTTCTTCTTCTTCTTCTTCTTCTTCTTCTCCTCCATCATAATGTAGTGTTGAAGATAAAACAGAAAATGTTTTAGTCATCGCCAGCGCAGGATACTTTACTTGCTATTGAATTAGTTCAGAAAGCATACATATTTCCTGTGGCAACATAGTGTGCATGAAAACTGGGCAATTAACAAATCTGTTGGAAAGCTTATATGAGCTTTCTGAACATAAGTGTCACACAAGAGGGGCAATTAACAAATCTGTTGGAAAGCTTATATGAGCTTCTGAACATAAGTGTCACACAAGAGTCTGAAAACTTTATTGGAGGGAACGGAGAACACACAAATCTGTCCAACGACACCTCACTATGGAAGAAGATTTGTTATTAAGATAAACAAAACATTTTTTTATATCCTTTTTGGGCAATTAATAAATCTGTTGGAAAGCTTATATGAGCTTCTGGTTTGGATATTCTGGATGCTGAGATTCTCCTTGTGTGAACAATGTGACTAGGTTGGTACACTGTGTTGTGATCCTCCGTGTGTGATCGATGGGAGTAAGTTAGTGCACTGTGCTGAGTCTCTCCTTGTGTGATCTATGGGAGTAAGTTAGTGCACTGTGATGAGTCTCTCCTTGTGTGATCTATGGGAGTGAGTTAGTGCACTGTGATGAGTCTCTCCTTGTGTGATCTATGGGAGTAAGTTAGTGCACTGTGCTGAGTCTCTCCTTGTGTGATCTATGGGAGTAAGTTAGTGCACTGTGCTGAGTCTCTCCTTGTGTGATCTATGGGAGTAAGTTAGTGCACTGTGATGAGTCTCTCCTTGTGTGATCTATGGGAGTGAGTTAGTGCACTGTGATGAGTCTCTCCTTGTGTGATCTATGGGAGTGAGTTAGTGCACTGTGATGAGTCTCTCCTTGTGTGATCTATGGGAGTGAGTTAGTGCACTGTGATGAGTCTCTCCTTGTGTGATCTATGGGAGTGAGTTAGTGCACTGTGATGAGTCTCTCCTTGTGTGATCTATGGGAGTAAGTTAGTGCACTGTGCTGAGTCTCTCCTTGTGTGATCGATGGGAGTAGGTTAGTGCACTGTGATGAGTCTCTCCTTGTGTGATCGATGGGAGTAAGTTAGTGCACTGTGATGAGTCTCTCCTTGTGTGATCGATGGGAGTAAGTTAGTGCACTGTGATGAGTCTCTCCTTGTGTGATCTATGGGAGTAAGTTAGTGCACTGTGATGAGTCTCTCCTTGTGTGATCGATGGGAGTAAGTTAGTGCACTGTGCTGAGTCTCTCCTTGTGTGATCGATGGGAGTAAGTTAGTGCACTGTGCTGAGTCACTCCTTGTGTGATCGATGGGAGTAAGTTAGTGCACTGTGCTGAGTCTCTCCTTGTGTGATCTATGGGAGTAAGTTAGTGCACTGTGCTGAGTCTCTCCTTGTGTGATCTATGGAGTAAGTTAGTGCACTGTGCTGTGTCTCTCCTTGTGTGATCTATGGGAGGTAAGTTAGATGCACTGTGCTGTGTCTCTCCTTGTGTGATCTATGGGAGTAAGTTAGTGCACTGTGCTGTGTCTCTCCTTGTGTGATCTATGGGAGTAAGTTAGTGCACTGTGATGAGTCTCTCCTTGTGTGATCTATGGGAGTAAGTTAGTGCACTGTGCTGAGTCTCTCCTTGTGTGATCGATGGGAGTAAGTTAGTGCACTGTGCTGAGTCTCTCCTTGTGTGATCAATGGGAGTAAGTTAGTGCACTGTGATGAGTCTCTCCTTGTGTGATCTATGGGAGTAAGTTAGTGCACTGTGATGAGTCTCTCCTTGTGTGATCTATGGGAGTAAGTTAGTGCACTGTGGATGAGTCTCTCCTTGTGTGATCTATGGGAGTAAGTTAGTGCACTGTGCTGAGTCTCTCCTTGTGTGATCTATGGAGTAAGTTAGTGCACTGTGCTGAGTCTCTCCTTGTGTGATCTATGGGAAGTAAGTTAGTGCACTGTGCTGAGTCTCTCCTTGTGTGATCTATGGAGTAGAGTTAGTGCACTGTGATGAGTCTCTCTTGTGTGATCTATGGGAGTAAGTTAGTGCACTGTGATGAGTCTCTCCTTGTGTGATCTATGGAGTAAGTTAGTGCACTGTGCTGAGTCTCTCCTTGTGTGATCTATGGGAGTAAGTTAGTGCACTGTGCTGAGTCTCTCCTTGTGTGATCTATGGGAGTAAGTTAGTGCACTGTGCTGAGTCTCTCCTTGTGTGATCTATGGGAGTAAGTTAGTGCACTGTGCTGAGTCTCTCCTTGTGTGATCTATGGGAGTAAGTTAGTGCACTGTGCTGAGTCTCTCCTTGTGTGATCTATGGGAGTAAGTTAGTGCAGCTGTGATGAGTCTCTCCTTGTGTGATCTATGGGAGTAAGTTAGTGCACTGTGATGAGTCTCTCCTTGTGTGATCTATGGAGTGAGTTAGTGCACTGTGCTGAGTCTCTCCTTGTGTGATCTATGGGAGTGAGTTAGTGCACTGTGCTGAGTCTCTCCTTGTGTGATCTATGGGAGTAAGTTAGTGCACTGTGCTGAGTCTCTCCTTGTGTGATCTATGGGAGTAAGTTAGTGCACTGTGATGAGTCTCTCCTTGTGTGATCTATGGGAGTAAGTTAGTGCACTGTGATTGAGTCTCTCCTTGTGTGATCTATGGGAGTAAGTTAGTGCACTGTGCTGAGTCTCTCCTTGTGTGATCTAGGGGAGTAAGTTAGTGCACTGTGCTGAGTCTCTCCTTGTGTGATCTATGGGAGTAAGTTAGTGCACTGGCTGAGTCTCTCCTTGTGTGATCTATGGGAGTAAGTTAGTGCACTGTGCTGAGTCTCTCCTTGTGTGATCTATGGGAGTAAGTTAGTGCACTGTGCTGAGTCTCTCCTTGTGTGATCTATGGGAGTAAGTTAGTGCACTGTGCTGAGTCTCTCCTTGTGTGATCTATGGGAGTAAGTTAGTGCACTGTGCTGAGTCTCTCCTTGTGTGATCTATGGGAGTAAGTTAGTGCACTGTGCTGAGTCTCTCCTTGTGTGATCTATGGGAGTGAGTTAGTGCACTGTGCTGAGTCTCTCCTTGTGTGATCTATGGGAGTGAGTTAGTGCACTGTGCTGAGTCCTCTCCTTGTGTGATCTATGGGAGTGAAGTTTAGTGCACTGTGCTGAGTCTCTCCTTGTGTGATCTATGGGAGTGAGTTAGTGCACTGTGCTGAGTCTCTCCTTGTGTGATCTATGGGAGTGAGTTAGTGCACTGTGCTGAGTCTCTCCTTGTGTGATCTATGGGAGTGAGTTAGTGCACTGTGCTGAGTCTCTCCTGTGTGATCTATGGGAGTGAGTTAGTGCACTGTGCTGAGTCTCTCCTTGTGTGATCTATGGGAGTGAGTTAGTGCACTGTGCTGAGTCTCTCCTTGTGTGATCTATGGGAGTGAGTTAGTGCACTGTGCTGAGTCTCTCCTTGTGTGATCTATGGGAGTGAGTTAGTGCACTGTGCTGAGTCTCTCCTTGTGTGATCTATGGGAGTGAGTTAGTGCACTGTGCTGAGTCTCTTCCGTGTGTGATCTATGGAGTGAGTTAGTGCACTGTGCTGTGTCTCTCCTTGTGTGATCTATGGGAGTAAGTTAGTGCACTGTGCTGAGTCTCTCCTTGTGTGATCTATGGGAGTAAGTTAGTGCACTGTGCTGAGTCTCTCCTTGTGTAGATCTATGGGAGTAAGTTAGTGCACTGTGCTGAGTCTCTCCTTGTGTGATCTATGGGAGTGAGTTAGTGCACTGTGCTGAGTCACTCCTTGTGTGATCTATGGGAGTAAGTTAGTGCACTGTGCTAAGTCTCTCCTTGTGTGATCTATGGGAGTAATTTAGTGCACTGTGCTGAGTCTCTCCTTGTGTGATCTATGGGAGTAATTTAGTGCACTGTGCTGAGTCTCTCCTTGTGTGATCTATGGGAGTAATTTAGTGCACTGTGCTGAGTCACTCCTTGTGTGATCTATGGGAGTAAGTTAGTGCACTGTGATGAGTCTCTCCTTGGGGTGATCTAGGGAGTAAGTTAGTGCCACTGTGCTGAGGTCTCTCCTTGTGTGATCTTATGGGAGTAAGTTAGTGCACTGTGCTGAGTCTCTCCTTGTGTGATCTATGGGAGTAAGTTAGTGCACTGTGCTGAGTCTCTCCTTGTGTGATCTATGGGAGTAAGTTAGTGCACTGTGCTGAGTCTCTCCTTGTGTGATCTATGGGAGTAAGTTAGTGCACTGTTGATGTGTCTCTCCTGTGTGATCTATGGGAGTAAGTTAGTGCACTGTGATGAGTCTCTCTCCTTGGTGTGGATCTATGCGAGTAAGTTAGTGCACTGTGATGAGTCTCTCCTTGTGTGATCTATGGGAGTAAGTTAGTGCACTGTGCTGAGTCTCTCCTTGTGTGATCTATGGGAGTAAGTTAGTGCACTGTGCTGAGTCTCTCCTTGTGTGATCTATGGGAGTAAGTTAGCTGTCTCTTATACACATCTAGTTAGTGCACTGTGCTGAGTCTCTCCTTGTGTGATCTATGGGAGTAAGTTAGTGCACTGTGATGAGTCTCTCCTTGTGTGATCTATGGGAGTAAGTTAGTGCACTGTGATAGGTCCTCTCCTTGTGTGATCTATGGGAGTAAGTTAGTGCACTGTGATGAGTCTCTCCTTGTGTGATCTATGGGAGTAAGTTAGTGCACTGTGCTGAGTCTCTCCTTGTGTGATCTATGGGAGTAAGTTAGTGCACTGTGATGAGTCTCTCCTTGTGTGATCTATGGAGTAAGTTAGTGCACTGTGATGAGTCTCTCCTTGTGTGATCTATGGGAGTAAGTTAGTGCACTGTGATGAGTCTCTCCTTGTGTGATCTATGGGAGTAAGTTAGTGCACTGTGCTGAGTCTCTCCTTGTGTGATCTATGGGAGTAAGTTAGTGCACTGTGATGAGTCTCTCCTTGTGTGATCTATGGGAGTAAGTTAGTGCACTGTGATGAGTCTCTCCTTGTGTGATCTATGGGAGTAAGTTAGTGCACTGTGATGAGTCTCTCCTTGTGTGATCTATGGGAGTAAGTTAGTGCACTGTGATGAGTCTCTCCTTGTGTGATCTATGGGAGTAAGTTAGTGCACTGTGATGAGTCTCTCCTTGTGTGATCTATGGGAGTAAGTTAGTGCACTGTGCTGAGTCTCTCCTTGTGTGATCTATGGGAGTAAGTTAGTGCACTGTGATGAGTCTCTCCTTGTGTGATCTATGGGAGTAAGTTAGTGCACTGTGATGAGTCTCTCCTTGTGTGATCTATGGGAGTAAGTTAGTGCACTGTGATGAGTCTCTCCTTGTGTGATCTATGGGAGTAAGTTAGTGCACTGTGCTGAGTCTCTCCTTGTGTGATCTATGGGAGTAAGTTAGTGCACTGTGCTGAGTCTCTCCTTGTGTGATCTATGGGAGTAAGTTAGTGCACTGTGATGAGTCTCTCCTTGTGTGATCTATGGGAGTAAGTTAGTGCACTGTGATGAGTCTCTCCTTGTGTGATCTATGGGAGTAAGTTAGTGCACTGTGATGAGTCTCTCCTTGTGTGATCTATGGGAGTAAGTTAGTGCACTGTGCTGAGTCTCTCCTTGTGTGATCTATGGGAGTAAGTTAGTGCACTGTGCTGAGTCTCTCCTTGTGTGATCTATGGGAGTGAAGTTAGTGCACTGTGATGAGTCTCTCCTTGTGTGATCTATGGGAGTGAGTTAGTGCACTGTGATGAGTCTCTCCTTGTGTGATCTATGGGAGTAAGGTTAGTGCACTGTGATGAGTCTCTCCTTGTGTGATCTATGCGAGTAAGTTAGTGCACTGTGATGAGTCTCTCCTTGTGTGATCTATGGGAGTAAGTTAGTGCACTGTGATGAGTCTCTCCATTGGTGTGATCTATGGGAGTAAGTTAGTGGCACTGTGATGAGTCTCTCCTTGTGTGATCTATGGTGAGTAAGTTAGTGCACTGTGATGAGTCTCTCCTTGTGTGATCTATGGGAGTAAGTTAGTGGCACTGTGCTGAGTCTCTCCTTGTGTGATCTATGGGAAGTGAAGTTAGTGCACTGTGCTGAGTCTCGTCCTTGTGTGATCTATGGGAGTAAGTTAGTGCACTGTGCTGAGTCTCTCCTTGTGTGATCTATTGGGAGTAAGTTAGTGCACTGTGATTAGTCGCTCCTTGTGTGATCATATGGGAGGTGAAGTGTAGTGGCACTGTGATTGTAGTCTCTCCGGGGTGTGATCTATGGGAGTAAGTTAGTGCACTGGTGATGAGTCGCTCCTTGGGGGTGTGATCTATGGGAGTAAGTTAGTGCAACTGTGCTGAAGTGCTCATCCTTGTGTGATCTATGGGAGTAAAGTTACGGGCACTGTGCTGAGTCTCTCCCGTGTGTGATCTAATGGGAGTAAAGTTAGTGCACTTGTGGATGAGTCTAACTCCTATGTGTGATCTAGGGGAGTGAAGTTAGAGTGGGCACCTGGTGATGATCCATCTCCTGTGTGTGATCTATGGGAGTGAAGTTAGTGGCACTGTTGCTGAAGTCTACTCCTTGTGTGATCCTATGGGAGTAAGTTAGGTGAACTGTGCTGAGTCTCTCCTTGTGTGATCTATGGGAGTAAGTTAGTGGCACTGTGCTGAGTCTCTCCTTGTGTGATCTATGGGAGATGAGTTGTGCACTGTGCTGAGTCTCTCCTTGTGTGATCTATGGGAGTGAAGTTAGTGCACTGTGATGAGTCTCTCCTTGTGTGATCTATGGGAGTGAGTTAGTGCACTGTGATGAGTCTCTCCTTGTGTGATCTATGGGAGTGAAGTTAGTGCACTGTGCTGAGTCTCTCCTTGTGTGATCTATGGGAGTAAGTTAGTGCATCTGTGATGAGTCTCTCCTTGTGTGATCTATGGGAGTAAGTTAGTGCACTGTGCTGAGTCTCTCCTTGTGTGATCTATGGGAGTAAGTTAGTGCACTGTGCTGAGTCTCTCCTTGTGTGATCTATGGGAGTAAGTTAGTGCACTGTGATGAGTCTCTCCTTGTGTGATCTATGGGAGTAAGTTAGTGCACTGTGATGAGCTCTCTCCTTGTGTGATCTATGGGAGTAAGTTAGTGCACTGTGATGAGTCTCTCCTTGTGTGATCTATGGAGTAAGTTAGTTGCACTGTGATGAGTCTCTCCTTGTGTGATCTATGGGAGTAAGTTAGTAGACACTGTGCTGAGTCTCTCCTTGTGTGATCTATGGGAGTAAGTTTAGTGCACTGTGCTGAGTCTCTCCTTGTGTGATCTATGGGAGTAGGTTAGTGCACTGTGATGAGTCTCTCCTTGTGTGATCTATGGGGTAGTGAGTTAGGTGCACTGTGCCGCTGAGTCACTCCTTGTGTGATCTATGGGAAGTAAGTTAGGTGCGAACTGGGTCGTGATGTCTCTCCTTGTGTGATCTATGGGAGTAAGTTAGGTGCACTGTGACTGAGTCTCTCCTTGTGTGATCTATGGGAGTAAGTTAGTGCACTGTGCTGAGTCTCTCCTTGTGTGATCTATGGGAGTGAGTTAGTGCCCTGTGCTGAGTCTCTCCTTGTGTGATCTATGGGGAGTAGTTATGCAGCTGTGGACTGAGTCGCTCCTTGGTGATCTATGGGAGTAAGTTAGTGCACTGTGATGAGTCTCTCCTGTGTGATCTATGGGAGTAAGTTAGTGCACTGTGAATGAGTCTCTCCTTGTGTGATCTATGGGAGTAAGTTAGTGCACTGTGCTGAGTCTCTCCTTGTGTGATCTATGGGAGTAAGTTAGTGCAGTGCTGAGTCTCTCCTTGTGTGATCTATGGGAGTGAGTTAGTGCACTGTGCTGAGTCTCTCCTTGTGTGATCTATGGGAGTAGTTAGTGCACTGTGCTGAGTCTCTCCTTGTGTGATCTATGGGAGTAGTTAGTGCACTGTGATGAGTCTCTCCTTGTGTGATCTATGGGAGTAAGTTAGTGCACTGTGATGAGTCTCTCCTTGTGTGATCTATGGGAGTAAGTTAGTGCACTGTGCTGAGTCTCTCCTTGTGTGATCTATGGGAGTAAGTTAGTGCACTGTGATGAGTCTCTCCTTGTGTGATCTATGGGAGTAAGTTAGTGCACTGTGCTGAGTCTCTCCTTGTGTGATCTATGGGAGTAAGTTAGTGCACTGTGCTGAGTCTCTCCTTGTGTGATCTATGGGAGTAATTTAGTGCACTGTGCTGAGTCTCTCCTTGTGTGATCTATGGGAGTAAGTTAGTGCACTTGTGCTGAGTCTCTCCTGTGTGATCTATGGGAGTAGTTTAGTGCCACTGTGATGAGTCTCTCCTTGTGTGATCTATGGGAGTAGTTAGTGCACTGTGTGACGAGTCCTCTCCTTGCTGTGATCTATGGGAGTAGAGTTAGTTGCACTGTGATGAGTCTCTCCTTGGTGATCTATGGGAGTAGTTAGTGCACTGGATGAGTCTCTCCTTGTGTGATCTATGGGAGTAAGTTAGTGCACTGTGATGAGTCTCTCCTTGTGTGATCTAGGGAGTAAGTTAGTGCACTGTGATGAGTCTCTCCTTGTGTGATCTATGGGAGTAAGTTAGGTGCACTGTGATGAGTCTCTCCTTTGTGTGATCTATGGGAGTAAGTTAGTGCACTGTGATGAGTCTCTCCTTGTGTGATCTATGGGAGTAATTTAGTGCACTGTGATGAGTCTCTCCTTGTGTGATCTATGGGAGTAAGTTAGTGCACTGTGATGAGTCTCTCCTTGTGTGATCTATGGGAGTAAGTTATGGCACTGTGATGAGTCTCTCCTTGTGTGATCTATGGGAGTAAGTTAGTGCACTGTGATGAGTCTCTCCTTGTGTGATCTATGGGAGTAAGTTAGTGCACTGTGATGAGTCTCTCCTTGTGTGATCTATGGGAGTAAGTTAGTGCACTGTGATGAGTCTCTCCTTGTGTGATCTATGGGAGTAAGTTAGTGCACTGTGATGAGTCTCTCCTTGTGTGATCTATGCGAGTAAGTTAGTGCACTGTGATGAGTCTCTCCTTGTGTGATCTATGGGAGTAAGTTAGTGCACTGTGATGAGTCTCTCCTTGTGTGATCTATGGGAGTAAGTTAGTGCACTGTGGATGAGTCTCTCCTTGTGTGATCTATGGGAGTAAGTTAGTGCACTGTGATGAATCTCTCCTTGTGTGATCTATGGAGTAAGTTAGTGCACTGTGATGAGTCTCTCCTTGTGTGATCTATGGGAGTAAGTTAGTGCACTGTGATGAGTCTCTCCTTGTGTGATCTATGGGAGTGAGTTAGTGCACTGTGCTGAGTCTCTCCTTGTGTGATCTATGGGAGTGAGTTAGTGCACTGTGCTGAGTCTCTCCTTGTGTGATCTATGGGAGTGAGGTTAGTGCACTGTGATGAGTCTCTCCTTGTGTGGATCTATGGGAGTGAGTTAGTGCACTGTGCTGTGTCCTCTCCTTGTGTGATCTATGGGAGTAAGTTAGTGGCACTGTGATGAGTCTCTCCTTGTGTGATCTATGGGAGTAAGTTAGTGCACTGTGCTGAGTCTCTCCTTGTGTGATCTATGGGAGTAAGTTAGTGCACTGTGCTGAGTCTCTCCTGTGTGATCTATGGGAGTAAGTTAGTGCACTGTGATGAGTCTCTCCTTGTGTGATCTATGGGAGTGAGTTAGTGCACTGTGATGAGTCTCTCCTTGTGTGATCTATGGGAGTGAGTTAGTGCACTGTGCTGAGTCACTCCTTGTGTGATCTATGGGAGTAAGTTAGTGCACTGTGCTGAGTCTCTCCTTGTGTGATCTATGGGAGTAATTTAGTGCACTGTGCTGAGTCTCTCCTTGTGTGATCTATGGGAGTAAGTTAGTGCACTGTGCTGAGTCACTCCTTGTGTGATCTATGGGAGTAAGTTAGTGCACTGTGATGAGTCTCTCCTTGTGTGATCTATGGGAGTAAGTTAGTGCACTGTGATGAGTCTCTCCTTGTGTGATCTATGGGAGTAAGTTAGTGCACTGTGCTGAGTCTCTCCTTGTGTGATCTATGGGAGTAAGTTAGTGCACTTTGATGAGTCTCTCCTTGTGTGATCTATGGGAGTAAGTTAGTGCACTTTGCTGAGTCTCTCCTTGTGTGATCTATGGGAGTAAGTTAGTGCACTGTGCTGAGTCCTCTCCTTGTGTGATCTATGGGAGTAAGTTAGGTGCACTGTGCTGAGTCAACTCCTTGTGTGATCTATGGGAGTAAGTTAGTGCACTGTGATGTGTCTCTCTTTGTGTGATCTATGGGAGTAAGTTAGTGCACTCGTGATGAGTCCTCTCCTTGTGTGATCTATGAGGAGTAAGTTAGTGCACTGTGATGAGTCCTCTCCTTGGTGATCTATGGGAGTAAGTTAGTGCACTGTGATGAGTCTCTCCTGTGTGTGATCTATGGGAGTAAGTTAGTGCACTGTGATGAGTCTCTCCTTGTGTGATCTATGGGAGTAAGTTAGTGCACTGTGATGAGTCTCTCCTTGTGTGATCTATGGGAGTAAGTTAGTGCACTGTGATGAGTCTCTCCTTGTGTGATCTAGGGAGTAAGTTAGTGCACTGTGATGAGTCTCTCCTTGTGTGATCTATGGGAGTAAGTTAGTGCACTGTGATGAGTCTCTCCTTGTGTGATCTATGGGAGTAAGTTAGTGCACTGTGATGAGTCTCTCCTTGTGTGATCTATGGGAGTAAGTTAGTGCACTGTGATGAGTCTCTCCTTGTGTGATCTATGGGAGTAAGTTAGTGCACTGTGATGAGTCTCTCCTTGTGTGATCTATGGGAGTAAGTTAGTGCACTGTGCTGAGTCTCTCCTTGTGTGATCTATGGGAGTAAGTTAGTGCACTGTGCTGAGTCACTCCTTGTGTGATCTATGGGAGTAAGTTAGTGCACTGTGATGAGTCACTCCTTGTGTGATCTATGGGAGTAAGTTAGTGCACTGTGATGAGTCTCTCCTTGTGTGATCTATGGGAGTAAGTTAGTGCACTGTGCTGAGTCTCTCCTTGTGTGATCTATGGGAGTAAGTTAGTGCACTGTGCTGAGTCTCTCCTTGTGTGATCTATGGGAGTGAGTTAGTGCACTGTGCTGAGTCTCTCCTTGTGTGATCTATGGGAGTGAGTTAGTGCACTGTGCTGAGTCTCTCCTTGTGTGATCTATGGGAGTGAGTTAGTGCACTGTGAGAAGTCTCTCCTTGTGTGATCTATGGGAGTAAGTTAGTGCACTGTGCTGAGTCTCTCCTTGTGTGATCTATGGGAGTAAGTTAGTGCACTGTGCTGAGTCTCTCCTTGTGTGATCTATGGGAGTAAGTTAGTGCACTGTGCTGAGTCACTCCTTGTGTGATCTATGGGAGTAAGTTAGTGCACTGTGCTGAGTCTCTCCTTGTGTGATCTATGGGAGTAATTTAGTGCACTGTGCTGAGTCTCTCCTTGTGTGATCTATGGGAGTAAGTTAGTGCACTGTGCTGAGTCTCTCCTTGTGTGATCTATGGGAGTGAGTTAGTGCACTGTGCTGAGTCTCTCCTTGTGTGATCTATAGGAGTGAGTTAGTGCACTGTGCTGAGTCTCTCCTTGTGTGATCTATGGGAGTGAGTTAGTGCACTGTGCTGTGTCTCTCCTTGTGTGATCTATGGGAGTAAGTTAGTGCACTGTGATGAGTCTCTCCTTGTGTGATCTATGGGAGTAAGTTAGTGCACTGTGATGAGTCTCTCCTTGTGTGATCTATGGGAGTAAGTTAGTGCACTGTGCTGTGTCTCTCCTTGTGTGATCTATGGGAGTAAGTTAGTGCACTGTGCTGTGTCTCTCCTTGTGTGATCTATGGGAGTGAGTTAGTGCACTGTGCTGAGTCCTCCTTGTGTGATCTATGGGAGTAAGTTAGTGCACTGTGCTGTGTCTCTCCTTGTGTGATCTATGGGAGTAAGTTAGTGCACTGTGTTGTAGTCTCTCCTTGTGTGATCTATGGGAGTAAGTTAGTGCACTGTGCTGAGTCTCTCCTTGTGTGATCTATGGGAGTAAGTTAGTGCACTGTGCTGAGTCTCTCCTTGTGTGATCTATGGGAGTAAGTTAGTGCACTGTGCTGAGTCTCTCCTTGTGTGATCTATGGGAGTAAGTTAGTGCACTGTGATTGAGTCTCTCCTTGTGTGATCTATGGGAGTGAGTTAGTGCACTGTGCTGAGTCACTCCTTGTGTGATCTATGGGAGTAAGTTAGTGCACTGTGCTGTAGTCTCTCCTTGTGTGATCTATGGGAGTAATTTAGTGCACTGTGCTGAGTCTCTCCTTGTGTGATCTATGGGAGTAAGTTAGTGCACTGTGCTGAGTCACTCCTTGTGTGATCTATGGGAGTAAGTTAGTGCACTGTGATTGAGTCTCTCCTTGTGTGATCTATGGGAGTAAGTTAGTGCACTGTGCTGAGTCTCTCCTTGTGTGATCTATGGGAGTAAGTTAGTGCACTGTGCTGAGTCTCTCCTTGTGTGATCTATGGGAGTAAGTTAGTGCACTGTGCTGAGTCTCTCCTTGTGTGATCTATGGGAGTAAGTTAGTGCACTGTGCTGAGTCTCTCCTTGTGTGATCTATGGGAGTAAGTTAGTGCACTGTGCTGAGTCCTCTCCTTGTGTGATCTATGGGAGTAAGTTAGTGCACTGTGCTGAGTCTCTCCTTGTGTGATCTATGGGAGTAAGTTAGTGCACTGTGCTGAGTCTCTCCTTGTGTGATCTATGGGAGTAAGTTAGTGCACTGTGATGAGTCTCTCCTTGTGTGATCTATGGGAGTAAGTTAGTGCACTGTGCTGAGTCTCTCCTTGTGTGATCTATGGGAGTAAGTTAGTGCACTGTGCTGAGTCACTCCTTGTGTGATCTATGGGAGTAAGTTAGTGCACTGTGATGAGTCTCTCCTTGTGTGATCTATGGGAGTAAGTTAGTGCACTGTGCTGAGTCTCTCCTTGTGTGATCTATGGGAGTGAGTTAGTGCACTGTGCTGAGTCTCTCCTTGTGTGATCTATGGGAGTGAGTTAGTGCACTGTGCTGTGACTTATGTATGGAATCTGGGATAAAATGGGATAAAATCACCATTGTGGAGCTCATAGAGAGAACTAGACAAATACAGGTGAACCAAGAGATAAAGAAAACACAGCTGCCACTGGATAGGATACACACTAAGATTAGTTAGTTAGTCAAAAGATCATCCTCATTGCACATCGAACCATTCAGCAAATCCCGCAGCGTGTAGCAGCTAACGACTGTGTTGATTTATCAATCTTCTTTGGCTTCCTGCGTAGTGTTCTTGTTTGGCCACACCTCTTTTAATTTGCTGTTCTTGCAGTCTGACCATGGTTGTAGATTTGCAGTCATCACTTGGTTCTCGCAAAAGTCTTACTTCTCGTACAGCATTCAGAATGTCAGCCTGGTCCATGGTGCGTCCGCCCTCCACATTAGCCTTACCTGCGAGCTTGTCAGCCTCCTCATTTTCTTGTACTCCCGCATGCCTTGGCACGAAGATGAAATTAATCTTTGTCAGCCGAGACCGCTACAGAGACAGCAACTACTCTCTTCGGATCCACCCCGTCTCTATCCTCTTGAGCATGTTCATTGAGTCGCTAAGGAAACATGCCCTAGTGAATGTCTGTGTCTCGAGCCATGTTATTGCTTTACATACTGCCATGACTTCCATAGTCAGGCTACTTGTGGTCTCAACAAAAGCACCAGAGCCTTCCTTCACAGTTCTCCCTCCAGCCCATGCCGTAAAGGCCCATGAGCTTCTCACATATTGGACGACTGACACCTTGCTTCTCTAGCTGGCTTGATATTTTTCTGGCAATTAACTTCTATAGCAGCTTGCCTATTGTATTCTGCATGGTTATTACACGATATACCTGAATTTTTGTGTGGTCTTTGCTAGGCTTCGGCAAGGGAATCAGATAGCTGTGTAACCACTCCTCCTTGATGCTAGCACTCCCTATACTGTTGTTGTACTTGTCTGCTAGTTTCTCTAGCTCATTGTTGGTACACCTATTGATGTCCTCATATCTTATGCCATCTGGTCCTGGAGCGCTGTTTTTTATCCTCGAAGCACAGCCTTGATTTCTTTCACTGTCACTGTGTCTTAATCCAGAATGTTCTGGGCCTTACACCTGTCTGAGGTGACCTCCTTGGCAAGATTTCGGCCTCTCATGTCTGTCTGGTTGCTACACACTGAGAAAGTCTGAGAATAGTATAATTAGTAAAGCCATTGCCTAGAGTCCACGCGATGAAAGATATAGAGGAAGGCATAAAAACACGTGCGAAGAAGAGAAGTAGAAACAAAAATTAATAATATGGGGAGGACATGATGGAGCTGCATGTTGCCATAACCAAGGACAGGAGGGCCTGGCTTGAGTTGCTGGAGTTGCTTGAGTTGCTGGAGTTGCTGGAGGCTCTGTGCCCCAGTGGGGGATGTACGGTGAAGGAAGATGTTATCATCAATCAGCCGTGGGTTACTGGCACCCAGTCTCCGTGGCGATGGCGCTGCGGACACAATTTGTAATGCTGCTTACCCGCGTTTGAAACAGCGGCGACTGATTTGGCAGCAGACCGTGTCTTGCTGGTTTTAACATGTTGGTAAGGGAGACGGTCATTCAGACAGCAATGGCAAACTACTGAATGTAAAACTTGTCAAGACATCAACAACGGCAGTAAAATGCTGGTGTTGGCAGCAACGTCCTGTAAAGCATATACAACTTTAAAGAACAAACACACTGGCACCCATAAGACAAGCACGGAATAGTGGCACTGTAACCTAACTAATCTTTACTTCCCCCTCCCCTGTAACCTGGGGGGGGGGGGGGGGGGAGTAAAGAACAAATGTATATGTATAATGTTTCGATGTAGTCACCACTTTGTTCAATGCAAGTCTTCCAGCACCAATAAATTGCTTGGATTCCTATACAAAAAATTCTCTGAGGTCACTACTCGATGTGCCTGACCCTGTCAAAAACAGTCTGCCACAGAAGTCACACCGTTTTGAAACTTCCTACTCCACTTATACACTTGCTGGACTGACAGGCATGCATCACCATACTTGATCTTAAATTGCTGATGAATTTCTGTAGGTTTCATCTCTTCATCATCATCATTCAGTGCCTTGCCGGTTGGCGTGGGCAATCATGCCTCTCCTCAAATTACGATCTCCGACTTCATGAATCAATTCATGTGTTGACTCCCTTCTCAGCCATAACACAAGACTGTCAATAATCTTTTCACGCTTTCTTCCTCTATCTCTCTTCCGCAAATATTTTCAGTTGTCACAATATACTCCAGGTTTTGTCTTCTCATAACGTGGCAAAAAAAAATGAGGACTGCTTTTGTGAGTTGTCTTTGCGACTCAACTTCCCTTAAAACATCCTGATTTCTCTTTTTGGCTGTCCTACTAATTTTCAGCATTCTTATATAAAACCACATCTCCAAGGCTTCCAGATATTTTTTTTTGCCTGTGTACTAATTTTCCAGGACTCACAGCCGTATGTTAAAACTGGTTCTATGTAACATGCAAGAACTCGTTTCCTGACTCACAAGGACAGTGACTTATTGCACAAAATGTTCTTCTTTTGATAGAATGCAGTTTCTGCCTGTCTTATTCTGCTCTTTATCTCAATGATGAATCTTCCATCTGATGTTATCTATGTGCCTAGATATCTGAATTTCTGCACTTGCTCCAAAATAACATCCTGCTCTGTAATTGCGCATTTAGGCACAATATGTTTCTTTGATATCACCATAACTTCTGTCTTTCTATTATTCAAACTAAGGCTTGTTCTTTAACTTTCTACAACCCTTCACTGATCAAAAAACAGATAACAGAATGCTACACCTTTTTGAGCATGATTCAGAGCATGATTCAATGAGCATGATTCAGAAGGTCGAAGCTGGATCTGTACGTAGACAGTGGACTGAGTCGCTGCGGAAGTCTGTCCGGAGTGCAATGAAGATACCCCAACTGATAACTGATAACTGATACACCTCTTTAGAGCATGTGAAAAGGGGGTGGCCATCTTTAAAGTTCTTATGACGTCACCATGTTCATCTGCACTGTGATGTCACATGCTTAACACTCTTAACATCTTTGACAACAATATTGACAGGTTCCAAGTCAATGGCAAGGTTATTGTAATTTCTATCATACTTAAGGTTTTCATTTGAAGCCCCCTCATATAAACTTGATTTAACAGTAAAATTGTGTCGTCAGATTTACAAAAACCTGTACGGAGCCATGATGCAAGGTAGCAAGGCACTGGAGAGAGCCACCTATTGGAGAGAGGCCGTAACTCCACTACAAAAGTTACCCCAAGCCAAGTTGTGATCTGCTCTTTGTTCAATGGAGTTGTGGCTTTTTTATTTTTTTTGTGCTTGGAGCTATTTAGTATCAACGTTGTGGACACATCAATGTTTAGTACAAACATAGGGAAAACATCACATGTTTAGTACAAACACAAATTAAACATAATATAAATTAAATTAACATAATGAAAACAACGTATATAAAACTAACATAAGGGAAATATTGCTGATTCAGCTGTAAGGGGAAACAACACATATATGATACACACATAGGGGAACCAACTCATTTTCAAATAGGGAAAATGGTACAAGCCTAGAGAAAACAACACATAAAAGTTACAAACAAAGGGAAAACAACATATATGTATTATACAGACCTAGGGGAAATAACCATGTATGATATAAACATAGGGGAAACAACGCCCATATGATTCAGCCAAAAAGGAAACAACACATATATGATACATACATAGGGGAAATATCACATGTATGATATAAATATAGGGGAAACAACATATATAGGATTCAGTCATAAGGGAAACAACACATATATTATACAAACAGTGGGGAAGCAATATTATTTGATGCAAACATAATCTGGCATATTAAGATAATTTGTGTATGTATTTATATCTGGCATATTAAGATAATCTGTTTATGTGTTTATGCCAGTTGTATTACAGAACAAACAAGTAAAACTGAAGTGAAAATAGAGCATTGCTAAGCACATTTTTGCTTCACGCTTTTGCCAGAATTAAACATTGCTCGAACTAAACATTGGCAGAACTAAGCATTGACAGCACAAAACATCGCTAGAACTTAACATTGACAGAACTAAACATTGCAGAGCTTTACATTGACAGAACTAAATGTTGACAGTACTAAACATTGTTAGAACTAAACATTGACAGAACTAAGCATTGACAGAACTAAACATTGACAGCACTAAACATTGACAGCACTAAACATTGCTAGCAAAGAAAAGGACAAATGAAATCATTATCCCTATGAACAGCAAACTCTTTCAGATTAATTTCCGAAATGTCACTGATTTGCTCATGAAATTATTCATCTGAGGCTGGGGTGGGCCCTGATTATAATTTCTCTTTTGAGGTTGAATGGGGTAGGGGTAATGGAGAAAATGACATGAGACAAATGGTAACAAAAGTATCTCCCTACGCCTGTAGCATCAAAGAAAACTGGCTTATAAGTAGCATATTTATTCCAATTTTTAATTTGAATTTTATTGTATCTCATTACAACATTCCAAAGCATTCTAGGTCAACAGGGGTGGGTAATATTTTAGGATTTGCTTATGAGAGTTATCTCCTTTTGATGCTGTACATTTCTGCTTATTACACTGGCTTACACACATTTTGGTAGCCTTAAATTTTATAGCTGTTCTTGTGTAATTTTGTGTTGCTGATTCCAGAAATGTAATCAGACTTGTTCTATCAGCTCTAGTTTTTGAGATAAGAATGACTTTCTTAGTAGGGCAAGTGTTATGTCAAGCCTAGAGTTAGGTGCCATCAGTGGCATTTTGATTGTAATCTGCATTCATATTAAGTGTCATTGCTGAGCATTTATTACTTTTATATAAAACACCAAACATGTATTATAAAATAAATACCATGAAATGCACATCACACTGGTTTCTGGGGAAGGAAGTGAGTGCTCATTAGTTTGCCATCACTTTAGAGAGAGAAACTGGACATTAAATATGAGATTTTTAAAAACCCTAACCTGCACTGTTCGTGTTGACTGCACCATCCAGACAGCCTTAATTCCTCAGGCTCAAGACTTCCCTGTCTTACACTGCAAGGTACTACAGGCAGTAATGGCAGTTTGACTTGATGGTGATAATGATGATACATATTTGCAAGGCCTGTTTTCTCTATGGCTGTAGTGGATCCACAAGTAAATAAGACATGTACGAGTGACTTTAATTTGCAGGGTAGATTTTGACATGACACTTGATGATGATGATACATAACTTCAAGGTCTAATTTCCCAATGATAGTAGTGGATTCACAAATAAACATGCGACATGTGTGATTGACTGTAATCTCCAGATGTGATGTTGATGGTCTGTGTTCCGTTCATGTTTAAGCAGTGGTTACCAAACCTGTGGGTTGTATCCCAAGAAGAAAGTAGTATGTTTAGAATTATTGCAGAGATGTTGTGTGTTTCTTGTGGTGAGATGAGCACCTACACACTTAAACGCGTATCTTTACTTGAGCCATGACAATTATACTGACATATCTTTGCTGTCGTGTGTATGTTCTAGTCTTATTTGCTTGTTTGTGTGTGTTCTAGTCTTAATTGCTTGTTTGTGTGATGGTGTGAATGTTCTAGTCTTATTTGCTTGTTTGTGTGATGGTGTGTGTGTGTTCTAGTTTTATGAATTGCAAACAATTAGGTATATTTAGCTCCTGCGAAAAGAAGAAACATACTAAACACAGACGAATTTACGTAACTTACAAAGAAATCCATCATACACAAGTGAAAACAAAGTGTGACTTATCCAAAATCAGAAACAATCAATAAATATATAAAATGAAATAAAAAATAAGTACAATAGAACACAAAGGACGGCCGATGTTTCGATTCTAAGTATCTTTATCAAGGACAGGACAACCTTTTTTTTTTTTTTTCGCGTTTCCATCCTGTTTCAGGATATTGCGGTCAACACCAGCATCTTTCAGCTGTATGTTGATTCCTAGGCTAGATTACGCTAATCAGCACGCCACGACTTTCTGAGCGACCGGCTCCATACTCTCATAAGTCACTTTTGCGATTCGAACTAATTCACGTGACGAGAGTATTCGGGGTTAGCGGAGAAAGCTGCTAACTCCTCGGCCACGGAGCCGGCTAAGGACAGGACAACACAAATTGATTTTAAAAAACGAAAAAAAAAAATGAATTACCACAACTACTTGGTTCCCATGTGAAAGCAGAAATGTTTCTGTATGTATACATGTAAGCGCAGAGTAGCAGGAAAACGGCAACAATCAATCCCTTTTTATATACCAGTATGGAGAGGGCAAGGAGAGCTCTGCGACACAATCCCCGAGGAAATGATACTCTAAACTGTGACAAGAGATCTCTCTACACCAAGCTCACTCCCATAGATGATACTCTGAGCCGTGACAGATCTCTCTACGCCAAGCTCACTCCCATAGATGATACTTTGAGCCGTGACAGGAGATCTCTCTACGCCAAGCTCACTCCCATAGATGATACTTTGAGCCGTGACAGGAGATCTCTCTACGCCAAGCTCACTCCCATAGATGATACTTTGAGCCGTGACAGGAGATCTCTCTACGCCAAGCTCACTCCCATAGATGATACTTTGAGCCGTGACAGGAGATCTCTCTACGCCAAGCTCACTCCCATAGATGATACTTTGAGCCGTGACAGGAGATCTCTCTACGCCAAGCTCACTCCCATAGATGATACTTTGAGCCGTGACAGGAGATCTCTCTACGCCAAGCTCACTCCCATAGATGATACTTTGAGCCGTGACAGGAGATCTCTCTACGCCAAGCTCACTCCCATAGATGATACTTTGAGCCGTGACAGGAGATCTCTCTACGCCAAGCTCACTCCCATAGATGATACTTTGAGCCGTGACAGGAGATCTCTCTACGCCAAGCTCACTCCCATAGATGATACTTTGAGCCGTGACAGGAGATCTCTCTACGCCAAGCTCACTCCCATAGATGATACTTTGAGCCGTGACAGGATATCTCTCTATGCCAAGCTCACTCCCATTGATGCAATAGCTTTCTAGGACTCCGGCCACTTTTACGCTACTGCCTTGGATATTACAGATTAGTCTTCCCGAGGATACACCTACCAACCAATGACCCAACAAAAAAACAGTTGGTTTCGTGTATCAACAGCCGTGAACTTGTAAAACATCGCTGATTTTAGCACAGCACTAATAGGCAAAAGAAGTGTCTGGGGGTTCATAACGAGGATTAATGGACTGTTTAGTAATAGTATCGGAGCGCCTGAAATATGGCACCATGTCATCTTGTATGAGAATGGACGTGGGGGAAGTCACTGCTGCGTTCCGCTGGCTGGAGGAGAAACGGCACACGCATGTCGTGATTGTAACAGACTCACAGAGCTTGCTGAGAAAGGTAAAGACAGGCAAGCTTCGTGCAGAGATAGGAAACATCGGTTGTATCTTTCTTTACCAGAGACGCTGGTGTGATAGGAGCAGGCACATTGGAACCGAGCAGGCGGACAGATTGGTTGTGTCTGCGCCACTGGTGATGTATTGGTGCATGATAAGGCAGATGTGGTTGGGGCCCTTTGGGATCATGGGTATAGTGTGGAAGAACAAACAAACCATCAATGTCTGAAGAGAGTGGTGAAGCAGGGAGTGACCTGGGGATCTGGCTGATACTCTGTACAGCTAGGAAATTCCAAACGGACACGTAATCAAGCTGCGGCTGGTACCATTAGAATTGGGACTCTTCGCTGGTTGTTGAAGATGAGGACGAAGTACGTGTGGGAATGTCCCAAGTGCTGTGATTCTTGACTCAATTGAGGGAGGCTCATAAAGAATAATTACCAAGGGTTACACACGGAATGCAGCCGCGGTAGCCCAATGGTCGTACAGAAAGCAGTGGCAAACTTCAAGTGAAAACCTTACACCTCCCAATGACTCTGAGTTGTCCAATCAGGTTGAAATCATTCGAGCGAGTACTGGGGATGTGATACATACTGAAAGTAGAAGTCTTCGATGGTTTCAACCGTTGCACGGGCAGTATGGGGTCGAGCATTGTCATGCTGCAAAATGGCACCACTACTCAGAAGTCCACGTCTTTTGATTTGATTGCGGGTCGACACTTCCACTTCACTCGTACACTTGCTGGACTGACAGGCATGCATCATCAACTGGACCTTCACTCGCCGATGAATATCTATAGGTTTTACCCCTTCGCTGATTAACAAAACACTGATAAGAGAACGCTGCTCCTCTTTGGTACATGTCAAAAGTGTGGTGGCCATCTTTAAACTGTCCTTATGACGTCACCGTGTTCGTTTGTGCCGCGATGTCACGTGCTTAACACTATTTACATCCTTAACAACAAAAGACAATGGCATGGTTACTGTAATTTCGATCACACTTTTAAGGTTTTCATTTGAAGACCCCTCGTTCGAAACGTAAATTTTTATAGAAATCACACTGTCAAAAATGTTGTGGTTGACTGCGACGTCCTGTAAAGGATATGCAACTAACCTTAAACCTTTGACTTGTATAAACTGCCCGGACTAACGGGTGGGATCAGAGGCTGTTGGTAATTAGGAAGATGAGTGGTGGAGATTCAGCCAGTTTTCTCTCGAAGTTTCCCTGACACGGGTCTTTATAACTTGCCTGAAAGAGGACCCCAGTGTTTCTCGGGGACCTATGGTCCCACAAGAACTAACCCCATTACAAAGCCATTAGCGAAATTGATGTGTTCATTTCTGCAGACCAGATTCAGCCGATCACGCGCCGAAACTAGGAGAAAGGGCTGGCACCAACCGAGATTTACAGCCCACATTGTTTCACTCCCTCCGCCTCCAGCCGGGCCTGACAACAAAATTGCAGTCCCGACGCCAGCCAGCCTTCCGGTATTATATAAACAAATTATCATCACGCAGTGCCATCTCCGCATTGAAGATTGTAATTATTCAAATTGTTAGGAAAAGAAAGCCTAGCCATGGGTAGATGGAGCCTGTTACCTGGTATGGAATCTGTCTAGAGCAGTGGTTCTCAATCTTTTTTGGCCCTAGCACCCCTTCACCATATGTTCATAGTGTCACACCCCCCCCCCCCATTTCGTATTTCCTCCCTATAAATTCCCCCCCCCTCCTTTTACAAAGTATACATAAAAATGGAAACTAGATTTAATAACATATACTAGAACAAGTCTAGACGTCTACATAATACATGATTTTCGGGTCTAATTACGTTATAAAATGAATTTCATAAGGGCGAGACGCACAGAACCGTAAAGTATGGAGAGAAAAACAATATCAAGTAATCGGTTCTTGTACTAACGCGATCTGGAAATAATCTTATCCCCCCCCCCCCCCCCCCCGAAACCCTAAAATCCCCCCCCCCGAAACCCTAAAATCCCCCCCCCCCTCCTTCCCCACCGGTTGAGACCCACTGGTCTAGAGTAAGCAAAGTGAGACAAGTGCATGCTCAAGTGCATGCTCAAGTGTGACACACAGAACTCTGAGGTGCTCAACTCGGTGTGATGTACTTCCTTCTAAGGGGAACGAATCAGGAGCAGATTCTCCTGTAACTTGTCCTGCGTCTTCACGCTGCTGAAGTCCACACACAGGTTTGGCGCGTGAACAGTTTTCATGGAAGCATTATTACTGGTATCTGATAAATGAAGGCATCCAGTACCTGCGAGAATTCCTCCACCTGCCAACTGAGATTGTTCCTGCTACACTCTAGAGACATACACTTGCAGTGGCACCCAGATATAAGGCTGCAGAAGGGCCTCGCGCTGGAGGCTGCCAAAAGTTCAGGAATACTGACAAATACTGACAAAAAGTCTGAGGTTGGGGCAGGATCTTAAGCATTTGAATTTAGAGGTGGATATAGATGTGGTCTCGGTTGCTTTGGAGGAAGTGCTCCAATCGGTCAGTAAATATGATCATATGCCAAACATTGCGAATAATACATGTTAATACAAATGCTAAAATAACAAACAAACAAACTACAGGCTTCATCCAGTCCATCTCATGATGTTGTCTACCTATATATAACTTTGTTTTCTCTTGGTCGCTTCCCTCCACCTTTACCTCTAGAATATCACTTTATATGGGTCATTTTTTTTAAAAATATATATATATCCTCGAAATAAATTATTTGTCTTATTTGGTTTATTTATTCAGTAAGATTTTCTTTAATCCCATTTTTCTTTGCTAAGGATCATGGCGGGGCCGACAGGCGACCATACTGGCAACCGCGACTCCCAGTGTGTGGCCAGGTTTTCTTATTTTGAAATGTAGACTTGGCATGAAATACATGACATTCTAGGGAAGATAATTTGGTAGTTTACCCGTGCCTTCCACGTCGACAAGGGTTGTTTTTTCTTTTTTTAACTATGCCTTTGACAGCCATTTCCGATCGTCCGGACAAGTGAGTGCTATGCTCTGCTCAGCTGCATAGTTGTCCACTTATCCAGGTGGATACTCGGTCCCCATAGCTGCGTTTGCCACTCCGTCGTATCTCCCACTCTCTACCTGGTGTAGGTGCAGCTAATCACCAGAATTGTTGAGCTATATAGAACCCATTTTGATGTGCGGCAGTGAATCATGGAATTTTAATGAACAATTCTGAGGAAAATGCAAAGAATACCATGGAAAGACAGAAAAACCAATGAGCAAGTCCAACAAGAAACAAATGAAAACCGTAAACTAATTATAGAAATTAGATACAGACAGTCGAAATTTTTGGGGCACTTCATGAGAAAAGATAAACTAGAGACTTTGGTGACAACTGGCAAGATTCATGGGAAAATAACAAGGGGACGGCAGAGAAGTAATTATCTGGATGGCTTGACCTATGGCATGGTTGGGACAAGAACATAGAGTTGATCCACGACTCTGGTTATTGTGGAGGGAGATGGCGAAACATGACCGCCCACGCTTATCGGCATGGAAAATAATGATGATGATGGTGCTGATGATGATGATGATGATGATGATGATGATGATGATGATGAATGAATGAATGAACAAGTTAGGAAACGCTTGGAAGCGACGGAGATGTGATTCCTGAAATGAATACTGCGAATAACTTAGACTCTCAGAGTAACTAACAACGATTGCCTGGAAGAGGATAATGAAACTAGAACATTCTATACAACAGTAGTATCAGAAAGAGACAAACAGCATTCCTTGGTCATGTGGTGAGAAGACAGGTGTTGGAGAATATCGTGACAACTGGGAGGATCAGTGGGGAAAAGAGGCATAGGCAGACCAAGAGAAATTATGCTGGATGGATTGAGACGATGGCATGGAGGAATACTATCAGCAGAGTTGATCCAGAGCACCAAGGACTGAGATCTGTGAAAAGACATGGACGCTTACGCTAGCTGGCAGGACACATGATGATGATAACCCTTGGCAGCGGTCTATCCCGCCAGCTATTTTGGATCTGCCACCACCGGTGGATCTGTAACCTGCCCTCGGGCCCTTGAGTTTTTGTGGTCTTGTCGGAGAGGGCTAGTCAACTGATCTACTACCCTAGATTCAGGAGAAAAATAATACCGTCCTTTTCTTAATGTGAACAAAAAATAATAAAGTCTACACCGTGAATCGAACCTACCTGTTCGCGCCAGGAGGCAGACATCACAGCTTCTGAGCTACCCCACCCACTCCCTGGCCGTGTGATCAGAGAAAAGATTGACAGTCTCCGTGTCACAGAGGTCGTATCCCATTAACTCCGGCCCACCCTCCCCCACATATTTACGAGTGAGGGCTCCGGTGAATTTACTGTCACCGTCAGTTGTACATCATACAGGCCCCTCACCCCCACATCAAATTCACACCCTTATAGACACTGGCGCCCCGCCATCCCTGAAAACAGGGCCGCCATCATTGTAAACAACCCGCAACCCGTAACTGTTACTGCTTCAGTGCCAAACAAACACTAGGGTTGGACCAGACATTCTACAGAAATATATGAACAAGTATTATAATGTCATTTCTGGTCACTGAACATTCAAATTATGGAAGATACCACGAAACAAGACAAATAGCACGATGACCCTAGTATCGCATTATATCCTCCTTCTGTCCTAATGAGAGGTCACATTTTGTGATATATCATCACCCTTCACCACTGAATCAGTTAAGTTTATCTATTGGTGAAACAGCCATGTGCACATGTGGATTGGCGTCGCAGACAGCAGAGCACATACTCCAAGACTGCCCAAAATATAACATATCTAGGCAAACCTTCTGGCCTAGAGAGACGACAGTGGAAGATAAACTCTATGGACCACTGTGTGAACTGAAAAAAACAGTTCAATTCATGCAAGAGACGACATTGCAGATATAGACATATTTCAAGCGAACGAAAGAAGAAGAAGAAGAAGTTAAGTTTATGCTTTGTTAACATTTGTTTACATTTGAGACGGATGTTGAGAACTTTGTAGACAGACTCGAGCACACATGTTGAGATGTGGAGCTGTCAAAAGAAGGTCACTTATTAAAACCGCAAGCAAAAGTCAAATGAAATGGGTGAGATAATTTAACACCAGAGATTGGATAGAGAAAGTAGCCTTTTGTGGGGGAAATTACAGAAAAAGAAAGATACAACGACGGTGGGAGAGATGTGAGCGGGAAGCTGAAACAGTTACCTGCTAATAAAATGATGTAAACAGCGTTAACTTCCGGAACATAGGAGATGACTGAGAGGGGTGGAGAATCTTCATGGCCTCTGCCTCTGCTGTAGGCCTGACACAAGAAGAAAAGAAGAAGAAAGGGGAGAAGAAGAAGAAGAAGAAGAAGAAGAGGAGAAAGAGGAGGAGGAAGAAGAAGATGAAGAAGAAGAAGATGAAGAAGAAGAAGAAGAAGAAGAAGAAGAAGAAGAAGAAGAAGAAGAAGAAGAAGATGATGATGGTGATGATGATGATGATGATGATGATGGTGAAGGAGGAGGGAAGGAAGGAAGAGAAGAGGAAGGAGAAGAATTGGGAGGAGGAGGAGGAAAGACAAGAAGAAGGAGGAGGGGAAGAGAAGACGAATAAAGTGGGTAAGCCAGATATCTTTAGCATTCTCTTGCCAAATGTAAAATTAAAAAAAAAAAATGTAAGAAAACATTGTTCGATCGTTGGCATTCAAGAGAACGAGCACAATCAAAATGCAGCTATTATTGCGCACTGATAGAGTTCAGCTGAGTAGAGCCGTGATGGCATGTATTGGTGCTTGCTTTCCAGAACAGTGATCTGTATTCAACCCTCAGTAGTGGTAGGATTTCCTTGTCCCTACCAATAGAGATATGCGGTTGTCCCTGTTTCATAGATTGGACTAGTTTATTAATAGTTTATTATTTCGTAATTTATACGAAGAAAAGACTTTGATGGTAAAGGGAACAAGCCCATTCATCTCATTATGCTGTGGCCTAGAATATGTCAGGGCTTAACACTTGACACCAACACGATAGTTCTTGCCAAGGGATTGTCTTTGTCTTGGCTTGAAGTTTTCAGGTACTTTCAGCCATAGGCCACTCCAAGTCACCACGGCAACCATGGACAAGCTTTTTGACAATGTAGTACAATACAGTGATATGGGTAACTGCAAAAGTGAGTTGTTAAATTGCGAATGGAATGATAAAAGAAGGCATTTCATTTTAATTTTCAAAAGGACTGAAGACAAAACATGAATGAGTTAGCAACATAGAGGGTACTTTAAACAAACCTGGATATGACGCAACCAAGACAGACTTCCGGTACAATGTGATGGATATGCTGTTGAGCTGTTAAGGCATCTGGAGTGTTTTTGCTTGTGGCTACGGCTTGCTTACACATTTTCCTCATGGTGGACTAGTAGTACATGGTTCCGTCGCCGAGCAACTGAGGTAAGTTTGTGGGGCGACACTATGAGGTATGGATTTCTTGTGGAATGCTTTCACATTTGTTAGCTGTAGTTTGTATTTTAACCAGTATGTTAAGAAAAATGCTGTCTGATTTTGTCTTATGCAGTAATGTGTATGCAATTGCCGGTTTTCTAGTGACTGCCGCTTTCATCGAAGATGAACTGTTGCCATTATTTGCAAGATGGAAAACATACTGATTAATAAAAAGATGTCAGTTGCCACGAGAAAAAGAGTGTTGAAGTGCTACATAGATTCTGTACTTGTGTATGGGTGTGAAACGTGGATAATGAGCAGACAAACTGAAAAAAATCTAATGACAGTGAAATTGTGGATTGTGAGAAAAATGCAAAGAAAATCATGGGCAGATAGTGAAAAAAAAAAAAAAAAAAAAAAATGAGAGAGTTCTACAAATGAAACCCGTAAACTTATAAAGACATTAGACGTAGAAAGTCAATATTTCTTTTTTAGAAAGACAAGCTTTTTTGCTCACATAAAAGGACATTTTAATCTACAGACAAACATCGCGGAGAGGGCCAGCGATATAAATGTATAGACAACACAAAAATACGGAAAACCCCGAAAAACAGCCTCGCTGTTCGGCCAGCTGGGGTTTCTTTCACGGCACAGCCTGAATGTCCAACACAGTTTCAGTTAATCATATATTTCTTTTGTTAACTCTCTTCTTTCTTTGGAAATTGACCTTCCTCCTCATATATTTCGACTTACACTATCTCCACTAGGTGACATGCGCTTAGAAAGAGAGATGCACACAAAAGTAAGCTATTTCAAAAAAACTGGTCAAGGTGGTTAAAAGTGAAAAATGGGCAGAGGTGTGTCAAAGTGTAAGCACAGACAAGTCACTGAAATTGTTCTGGTGGCTACATAAAAGCATGAGCGGGGTAGTCAAGAATAAGAGCATTTCTGACTTCTAAGGTGCTGACCTCATCTGGCAGAGGACTGACGAGGACAAGGGCAAAGCCCTCTTTGAACGCTATCTAGAGCAGAGCAACCAGACAGACATGGGTGGCCGAAATCTTGCCAAGGTGGTCACCTCAGACAGGTGCAAGACCCAGAACACTTCGGATGAAGACACAGTGACAGTGCAAGAAATCAAGGCTGTGCTTCGAGGATTAAAAAAACAGCGCTCCGGGGCCAGATGGCATAAGATACAACGACATCAATAGGTGTACCGACAATGAGCTAGAGAAACTAGCAGACATTTACAACAACAGTATAGGGAGTTAGTTAGTTAGTTAGTTAGTCACGGTTCCAACTTCACAGCAACGGGTCGTCCCCATTATGCTCCGTTCCTGTGCCAGTAAATATCACATAAAACGCTCCCCACTGCCCAATGTGGAAAAGACAGGAGTCTCGACAAACAACAGCCCGCACAGATACACAGTATAGGGAGTGCTAGTATCAAGGAGGAGTGGTTACACGGCTATCTGATTCCCTTGCCGAAGCCTGGCAAAGACCACACAAAAATTCAGGGATATCGAGTTATAACCATGCAGAATACAATAGGCAAGCTGCTGGAGAAGTTAATTGCCAGGAAAATATCAAGCCAGCTAGAGAGGCAAGGTGTTTTCCCACCTACCCTGGGTGGGTACCGTCCAAAAAGAGAAACCTGGACCAATGCAGCAGTTTTTGCCCATGATGTCTATGAAGGTTTCCACTCAGGCATTGAAACCTTTGCTGCAGCGATTGATCTTGAAGACGCGTACAACAGAGTGCCATTGGATTTTTTAATGCTTCGGCTTCTTGATCTCAAAATAAGTCCATTCCTCCTTAGTTGGATCGTTGCAGCCCTCTTCCAACGGAAAGCAGTTTTTAGATGTGGCAGTTGGACGTCGGAACCAACAACAATATATCCTGACCTACCACAGGGATCACCATTATCTCCGGTACTGTTCAACGCCTACACTGTGAGAATCACCAGTGAGCAGATCACTGGACCTGGTAGGACATTGTCATATGCCGACGATGTTTTAGTGTATCGTCAGGGTAAGGATAGAGATCAGGTTGCTGTGGAACTACAAACCGAACTCAATCGCATAAGTACTTGGTGTGTTGAGGCTGGGGCAATGGTCAACCCAACAAAGGCAACAGTGACTTGGCTCCCGTTGAATAATCATATTGCCAACACTCCAACACCACCTGTAAATCTGTGTTCAGAGACGGTGGAAAGAACGCAGGCAATGAATTACCTGGGGATAAGGTTTGATCGAAGCCTTGCTTATAATGAGCACATAGACCAGGTGATAACAAAGGACAAGCGGGGGTTGGCTACGATGCGGGTGATGGAGGCAGCAAACTGTGAGCAGCTGCCATCTATGTCTTCTATACGAAGGGCTGGTCATGTCTGTTTTTGAGTATGCAATGGCAATCCTGACTCTCAGCCGTAAGCAGATAGAAAGGATGGAAAGGATACAGAATGAAGCTATGCGCATTATTCTTGGATGTACAAGAGATACAGCTTGCAGGGCGATGCGCTACCTTCTTGATTTTCCAACTATTTAAGACAGAATACAAGTCTGCAGAGCTCGCGCCTACCTCAGAGTTAACGCAAACACACAATATCCACTGCATAGTGAAATTATGAAGGTCAAGGGCAGCAGGTTAAAAAGAGGACGGTCGTGGATGGGTCAAGCCGAAGACATTCTTCAACAGGTGTGTTCACTTGAGGACTTAGAACCTGGCGAGGAGTGGGTACAAGTGCCAACAGGGTTCTGCACATCCTTTTCAGTTTGCATCCAACTAGACAGAAAATGCAGACAAGAAAACCCGGCAACTGTGGAGGCGGAAGTACAAGCGTTGATTTTCAAGAATTCCCTAGACGGTGACGCTGTCATTTACACATACGGGTCGGTCGTCCGACATGTGAGAAGCTCATGGGCCTTTAGGCCTACGGCTCAGGCCGGAGGGAGAATTGTGAAGAGGACTCAGGTGCTTTTGCTGAGACCACAAGTAGCCTGACTATGAGTCATGGCAGTAAGTAAAGCAATAACATGGCTCGAGACACAGACATTCACTAGGGCTATGTTTCCTTAGCGACTCAATGAACATGCTCAAGAGGATAGAGATGGGGGGGGGGGGGGGGGGAATCCGAAGAGAATGGTTGCTGTCTCTGGAGCGATTCTCGGCTGGCAAAGATTAGTTTCATCTTCGTGCCAGGGCATGCGGGAGTACAAGGGAAATGAGCGGGCTGACAAGCTCGCAGGTAACGCTACTGTGGAGGGCGGACGCGCCATGGACCAGGCTGGCATTCTGAATGCTCTACGAGAAGTAAGACTTTTGCGAGAACCAAGTGATGACTGTGAATCTACAACCATGGCCAGACTGAGAGAACAGCAAATTAAAAGAGGGGTGGCCAAACAAGAACACTACGCAGGAAGCCAAAGAAGATTGATAAACCAGCACAGAACTGGTGTCGTGAGCCGCTACACGCTGCGGGATTTGCTGAGGAGGGGATCCGAGCACTTATGGACTGAATGGTTCGAAGTGCAATGAGGATGATCTGTCGACTAACTAACTAACCACTAGGTCACTTCTTGTCAGCTGGCCCACTAAGCTCATTGCACGCAGTTTGATTTTTCGTGATGCAGGATTTAGATGACTCCAGATCCTAAATTAATGGACTTTCTTACATTTTTTTAAAATGCAGTTGTATCAACGTCTTATTACTTTTCTGACAACAGGCTTTCGAACCGCAACGTTCTTTCTGTCACTTGTGATTGTGTTCTCGTAAAACTGATCAATTCCTCCCCTGTCCCGTTGTTGTTTAATTACTTAACCTAACGGAATGTATGGCTAAGGTTCTGAGCAGAATCTCCTGCAGATCCATCCATTTTCCTTAACAGCGGAGACGGCACCAGATAATAAACACGATTATGGTGATCTATATATAGATCGTTTACAGGACACGACACAAAAGAACGAGTAAAAATTAGCAGTTAATTTTGTCATGATAAATATATACAAACAAGAACGATCTCAGATGAATAGACACACAAACAAAGCAAGACGTGTCGAGACTCTCACGATCTGACACATAAGGGAACATGATGTGAAACAAAGACATGGTCGCAAATGACCCCTTCTTTATCTGATGTTCGACTTGAACAATTATCCCAGAAGGAATCTTTGGGCGCACCCTATACAGGATCTCTATTCTGTATTGCTACGTGCGACTGGTGGGTTGGTTGTCACGTGTGGCCCTGTATTTGATTGGCCCAGCAGACCAGGCGCGAGTGGGTGGATTTTGTTTTCCCGCCAATCACGAGGCATGGAAAGTGAAGCGTGGCTGGAGTAGAAGCACGTACAGGGACAAATGGAACTGTACACAGGGAGAATGGAACTGTATACAGGGACAAAATATGTTATAGGACATGAGACTGTGAAACTAACAAAGAATCAACAAAAATGTTACTGTTATAACTACACATAATATAGAAGTGCTGTGAAGTAGTAGTTTTGGAGACAGATGTTTAGTCTCCGATTTTTGCTATGGCTGTTGAAATAATTTACAAGTTATAGGTGTCATTATTATCACCATCACCACCGTTATCTCCAAAATCACTACCTTCAGCATCATCATCATCGTCTTCTTCTGCTTCTTCTTCTTCTTCTTCTTCTTCTTCTTTCTCTATTTTTCAAGTCAAACTGAGTCATTAGTAATACAAGGGCTTGCGAACGCGGTTTGTGAGTCCGTATACCCGGGTTCGAAATACGGCGGTGCTGGTTTTTTCGAAAAAGGTATAGGGGCCGGTCGTTCAGAAAGCAATGACAAACTACTGAACGTAACACTTGCCTAGTACATCAACAGCAGCTGAAAATGCTGGTGTTGACTGCAACGTCCCATAAGGGATACGCAACAACAAAAATACAGATAGGTAGGTGAAGAAACAGAAAGACCATCGGACAGACAGCCAACCAGACAGAAAGACAGATAAATAGACAGACAGAACAAACGAACGAACTTTATTTTCAAAGGGTCACAAATTGGGCACGCAAACCTGTCTTACAAAGGGCCCTTCCAAGCACTCATCTTTCGTTCATCAATTATCTATTTTGCATGTTACATTCACATAGGAAAAAAAAACATTGTCAAATGAAAGTTGTGAACATAAACAATGCAGGAAGCCAAACACACACAGGCAGCAAATGCATAAACACATGCATAAATAACTGAATATATCATCATCATCAATGCCGTGCCGACTGGCGTGGGCGTTCATGACTCTCCACAGATCTCGGTCTTTGGTTTTCTAGATCAACTCTGCCGTTGATATTCCTCCATGCCACCGTCGCAATCCATCCAGCATCATTTCTCGTGGTCTGCCTCTGCCTCTCTTCCCCTCGATCTTTCCGGTTGCCACAATGTTCTCCGGAGCCTCTCTTCTCATCATACATGCGTATATCATTTACGCAGACTCTCACAGTTAAGCACCCACTCAATAACACACAACTACACACTCCCTCGCATAGACACACAGACAGAAAATCAGATAGACATACAGCCAGACAAACGAACAGACAGACAGACAGATGGATAGATAGACAATCAGGCAGACAGGTAGACAGCCAGCCAGACAAACAGCCAGATAACCCAGCTAGACAGACAGCCAGACAGACAGATAGCCAGCCAGCCAGACAGCCAACTTGCCAGCCAGACAAACAGGCAGCCAGGCGGACAGACAGACACCATACACCACAAGGCTTGTAAAAGTATCGTTTATACAACACACAAGAACGAGCACAAAGTTCGAGTAAAAATTAACCAGCAAAAATTATGTAAAAGGGTGCTTCACTTACACGCAGTAATGTCACTGAATGTCACTCTTTTCTTGTCCACTAAAAGTCTATTTTATTTATCTGATACTATAAGTCTATTTTGTTTATCTGATCTGATTCAGCGCCAAGCAAGAAGTAGGTTTGGACCAAACAGGGTACACAATCAAATGAACACGTATTATAATGTAAATTTCAGTTCATTGAACGTTGAAATTGCGGAAGATACCACGAAACAAAATAAATAACACAATGACCCTAGTATGGCGATATATCATCCTTCTGGGGGTCACATTTTGGTGATGATATATCATCCTTCGTCATTGAATCAGTTAACAATGATTCTATCCCAGCACATCAGAGTTAACATTTATTTAAAATCGTCACGTGACTTTGAGGCGGATAGAATGACTGAAAAAGAGAACAATGTATATCCCCCTGTATTTGGTTTTTGTTTGAAATCTTTGATTTATAAACAGAACGTGACAACAAAACCTCCAGGTCATGTCTAGCTGCCAAAAACGTATCGTCCTTTTGGGAGCAAAAAGCAGTAGTTCAGAGAAGAGAGAGCCCAATGTTTTTGTAGATGTTAAGAGCTAAATCTGTCCTATGTGGGACACGACAGATATGCTTCTAAATTTAACTACATCTTAAAGATTAAATACATGTTCATTGGGTGGTTTCTGCGGCATATGAAGATATTGTGCGGTCAGATAGGCTTGAAATGACTGCCCGCAAAAATCTGGCAATGAAAGAATGATGACGTTTTGTCCTATATATTTTAAGTGTTGTGGTGGCGCAGAAGGCCGGGGCCCGAGACCATGCACAGGGTATGAACAATTAAGATTGTATTCATTCAGTCAGTAGCATGTCCTCTGCAGAACTTCGCTCCCATAACAACAGAAAACTTGTTGGTCATAAGCAAGATATCCTTCAACCGATACACCCATCTAGAGATCATCTGCCACACCCTGCACCCATATTCTCTTTGGCCTTCCTCTTCGTTTATTCCCGGGCAATAATCCCCTCCGATACACCCATCTGGAGATCATCTGCCACATTCTGCACCCATCTTCTCTTTGGTCTTCCTCTTCCTCTCATCCCGGGCATATACCCCTCCATGATTGTTCTCTCCAAACTTTCATGACGTTTCAAGTGACCAAAATATTTCAATGTTCTGTGTTTTATCGTCTTCAGTAGCCAACCTTCTTCAATATTCAGTTCTTGTCGTTCGAATGCATCAGTTATCTTCTGTATCCAAGATATTCTTAGTTATCTTAGAACCCGTCTATAACATCTATATGCAAAGACACTTATTTATGCGCTGTTCATCTTGTTTAAAAAGTGTCCAGGTCTCACAAGCGTATGTTGCAATGGGAAAGATGCATGCTCTTAAACATCTAATGTTTGTAGTTCTAACTGTCCCACTCCACAATTTATTTAGTTGGTTTAGTTTTTGAAGAGCAATATATATTCATCTTTTAATTTCTTTGATTGTGTCAACATTGTTGGTAATTAATGACCCAGGATGTTAGAAATTTCCCACCACCTCCAATTTTTCCTCATTAGCATATATTCCTTTCTCCGTCTAATAGTTTCATCTGTATGCATTATCTTTGTTTTTGCTATGCTAAGATATAACCTGTTATTCTCACTATTATGTTGGGTTGAGATTATTAGTTTTTCTATACCATTCTCTGATGCGATGAAATAATAATAAAATTGTCAGAAGCAGTTTCATGCAATGGGTCTATGAACTTCTTCTTCTTTCGTTCGCTTGAAATATGTCTATAACTGCAATGTTGTCTCTTGTATACTGTTAACTGTCTTATTTAGTTCACACAGCGGTCCATGGAGTTTTATCTTCTACTGTCGTCTCTCTAGGCCAGAAGGTTTGCCTAGATATGTTGTATTATGGGCAGACTTTGAATATGTGCTCGGCTGTCTGCGACTCCAATCCACATGTGCACATGGCTGTTTCACCAATCTTGAATTTTGTATACATGTGGTTGCGTAATCTATTTTGTCCTGTTCTGAGGCGCAGAATAATGACTTGTTCTGGTCTGTTCATAATATGGTAGTCATCTTCAACAGGTGCTGGTGGCTTTCTGCCTGATTTAATCATTCTTTTCTTTTGGTGGTATGTAACGGGCACATCAGGCTGTTCTTCTTTTACTCATTCCTTATCCAATCGATCAGCTCTGTCGTTTCCGGGTATTCCACAGTGGGATGGTATCCACTGTATGGTGACATTATGTTGACTGCTAAGTTCAGTATGTAGTGTCCTTAGTACTCGCAATTTCCCAGACAGGAGCGCCTCGAGTACTGATATTGCATCTGCCAATAGCACCACAGGTTGTGTACCATGGGTGGTATTTAATAATTTCTCTGTTGCTATCTTGATTGCCTCAATTTCAGCATCATAGTTATGGCAGTACTTTCCTGTTGGTACTTTGGCCGTGTCCCTAGTATTATTTGGGTATGGGTCTATGATAATAACGTCCTCACGTTTCCTGAGAGCAAGGGGGATTAGGTGACCAGTGTCTTCCCTCTTGTAACATACGTTGTGAGTCCTGGACCATTTTACAATTACTAGACAAGAACACTAAGATTTTGAAACTTAAATATTACAGAAGCATTCTTAGAATGGCGTGGATGGAGAAGTTAAATATTGACATTGCAGAAGAAGGCAACTGGTCTAAAATGGATGCTCCGACTGGCGGACAGTTAGAGCATTGCTTTACTGATCCGGCGGCTTCTGCAGTTTTGTCTGGTTCCAGATGTATTGGTGTTACTGTTCCTCTGGAGTGAACTAGGCAGGCCGAGAGAGGTATCATGCTGCATGTACAACACATGGTCTCTATAATTCAGCCCAGGCTTTGTGCTATGAAGAGGTTATTGTGCTTGTTTTATTCAAGCACAATGTAACAAACTATTGCCTGTCATGATGGTCTGGTGTCAGTACAGAGGATGTGGAGGTCCAAGAAAACTGGCCCATCAACGACACCATGACTCTCAAACTGACATGTTTGTATGATATCAGACGTGACTGTGTCTTAAAAAGAAATCTGCATTTATTTTCATTACATTCTCTTCCTTTCTCTTGAAATATGCTTTTAGTTTCACCATATTCTCTTTCGTTGGTCTGAATCATGCTTTTCGTTTCATCATATTCTTTTCAGTAAGCAAACAGATGTGTACAACATAAGAAACTTTGAGAAATCATGAAGAAAATGGACTTTCCATCACATGTAGTACAACTCATACAAATGCTATATTTAGACCAACAAGCAGCGGTTAAAATAGATGGTGAGACATCAGATTGGTTTAACATTAAGAAAGGAGTACATCAGGGCGGTGTGCTGTCCCCTTGTTTGTTTAACCTGTTCGCCAAAAATATAATGAGAAATGTCAGAGATGATATAAGCAAGGAGCAATGTGATGCCCTAAATATCGGTGGTCATGATATACAAGAGGTTCGATATGCTGATGATACAGTATTACTATCCACATCACAGATTGTAATAGAAAAATTAATAACATTAACCCAAAAGAATAGTGAACATCAAAACTTATGTCATAACATAGCAAACACAAAGATAATGCATACAGATAAAACTAATACGGAGAAAGAAATATATGTTAAGGAGGTGGTGGAAACTTTCGAATATCTTGAGTCATTGATTACCAACAATGGTGACACACTGAAAGAAATTCAAAGACGAATATATTCGATATATTGCTCTTAAAAAACTAAAACATCTGAACAAATTGTGGCGTGGGATAGAAATTTGAATTTTAAGAGTGTGGCATGTTGGGAGGATAAGTTCAGTACCCACCAAAGCATCCCCCGTAGTGAAGTAACCCTAGAGAGATGGGACTAATTTCTAACAGAGTGGATAGGTCACTGGAAGAAAATGTGACCCAAAGGAACTCAGGATGTCTATGGGACTCCCGGATATATTAATGAATCCACACCTGTTTATCTTTTCCCAAAAGGAGAACCAAAGTTGACTCTTTATGAACCCCCACATGCATCCATTTTTCCTTTAAGGTGAAACTGTTACAAGAATTTGTTTAAATATAAAGTTCTCCTCAATAAACAATTTGGAACATGGGAGCTTACAGTAGGATCAGTAATTCACTGTCTACTCGCGGTTACCCAGCCACATACCGTTCCAAATTCTTCAAGAATGTTAATTAATGATTAAGTAAACATATAATGAAAACTGGCACATCACTAGTCATTGAATAAGAAGGGAGCTAAATTTCACCAGTTTAATTTTAAAAATAAAACTCTGTGGAATGGAAAAACATTTGGCAGGCCAAGCAACAATTTACATCAATTTACCAAGAATGCATGTCATTTAAATAATAAATATTAAGAGCAATTGTTGGCACTTTAGATATTAATATTGTCCACAAAGGGTCCCACACATGTTTTTTCTCACAGAATGTTCCTACTCAACTAATATATGTTCTGGTGGTGAAATAATGAATGGTCTTCTGAAATATGGGATCCCATGGTCTGAACACAGCCCTAATATAAAATCGACTGAGGTCTGATATCATAACTTTTCAGTCTCTGCCTCTGTTGTCTAGATTCATTCTGTCATATGTTGACAATGTTCTCTTCCAGAGTTAATATAAAATGTTTGGAATGAAATGGTGGTAGGATTGTACCAATAACACGTAGGCAACTGACGATTGCTGAAGACATTGGGCTTGGCAGATCTTCACTGGTATGGGTTACCATAGTAGTAGGGGAGGCGCAAATGGAAGAGGAAATAGGGATCCAGATCCTTCGTGGTGACGTAGTATTTTACTATATAAAAAGTCATGATCCGTCGTGATGACGTCAAAAAGCGGATCCATTTCGGACCTCATTTTTGAAAAATTGGCGGGAATATACTTTTGGCTACTTCCTGTTGACTACTTCCGGTTCACTTCTGATCCTGGGACACGCGCCCACTGACCACCCTGCACACAAGTTTCTCTGCCGGCCGCCTCCGCTTCCTCGGGTCGTCCCGGGACCACTTGAAGACAGTGAGGCAAGCCCCGGGCATCTGGAATACTTATATGGATAAGTAGACCAACTAGACGCCGGGCACCTGGGTTTGAGTCCCAGTGTGTGTGTGTGTGCACGGGCTAGGCCGCTGTGAGGGGCGCGATGGAATGGGCCCCTACCCCGGATATTAGCCTTTGCCCCCCAGAGGAGGGCCATCAAAATTCACATCGAAATGGGAATAGTGTTGGTCAAGTGGGGCCTTTGGATAGACCAAAAGGAGTATTTTTTCAATAACTTTTATTAAGTGTTAAAATCGTTGCGAATTGTATTGTTCGTGTTTTTACAGAGCGTTGCATGTGGACATGTAGGTGACATATGCGCAAAATTTCCAACATTTTATACATTTCTTCATTGACAATGTTGTGATGACATATTTTGAAACAAACGCGTGACGGTAGTGCGTCGTTATTATTTCCCCTGCCGCCTCGCTCTCCTGTCAGCTCCAAAACTCCTACCATGTACCATCACCACCCCTCGGTGATGATGAAAACATGGCGGTGCAAAACTATTTGGCACCAACCGGTGAGGGCGGCAGCAGAAACAACAATCACAGTATCAAAAGGGTGGGAAAGAGGGATGTGACAGTATACGGGTTTACAAAAGCCATATATATTAATGATTGCAATGATAATAATGCAAATAACAACCAAATACATTGTCAGAGTCCAACAGGGGACAGCGATGCAGGGACATCGTTACGACCGCCAGGCGACTTAGCTCCCAGTAAGGGATGCAACAACTGCATTGCGCCGCCAGGCGAATAGGAGTTACCGGCCTGCGAGATCGCTGGCTGACCAGCGGTCAGGCCGCCAACGCAAGACGCACGCCTGCCACGTGACGCCACGTCAGGCAGGAGGCAAGTTGCGAACCAGGTCCAGACAGCTCTGGGACACGGAACATGACGGACGTGTGATTGAGAGAAAGGCGTTGTATGGTTTCTGTATTGAAAGGCGAGTGTCTGGACATCTTGCGAGTCAGACCTGTGAACTGTATTGTGGATGTAAGTTGTAAAGTATCCATTATATATATTTGTGATCATCGTTCTGTATTTGATATGTTAATAAATCCATCGAACGATGTGTCGTTGAGTCTTACATCGAATCACGTTGTATTTGTACTGTCTCACACTTGTTAGGCAAGCGAGCCAAGTTTAAGACCCTGACATGTGTGAACGTGGAGGGCTCGTCCCGCTTTAATTTACTTATATTTGAACGTGAGTAGCTCGTCCTTGTTAAACGTGCAGGTCTCGTCCAGCTTTAATTTAGTTAGATTTGAACCTAGATGTGATCATAATTTACTTGGATTAGAGTTAAATGTGTTAATGTGATCATGGAAGGCTCATTTTGATTTATTACTACATTATTTAAACATGTGTAAGATCATTTGTAAACGTACAATGCATACATTTTGTTTGATCCTGTAAGCGTGTAAAACATTTGTGATTTGTGAAACTTGTCACCATTTTGACCTTGTCGACATTGTGATCTTGTCGCCATTTTGACCTTGTCGCCATCTTGTAAACTTGATGTCTATGTCCTTACTGAATGTCATCTTGATGTAAGTGATGTGTCATCAATGTTGTAGAGTGTTAAGATACTTGTAGATTGTCTTTGTGCATTGAGTTTGTGGAACGCGAAAAGTGTTTGGAAAGAAAGTACGTGTATTGTAAAACAACTGTTGACGGACAAACTTACGACATACAACTACACTCAACGCCATACAAACCTAATCAACACTTAGTGACAAGCAGGCACACACCAACAAATAGACGCTAATTTATCTTCTTCCAAAATAAAAGCAGGTTTTTCCGTACCATCTGTAACCTTGCTGTAGAGGTCATTTGTAGTCTGAAGTAGCGACCCTACAGTTCCTTGCCCGATTTCCAACCGTTCTTCACCGCATCCAGGGCACTTGAGTATACTTTTTTTTCCTTTTCGTATACTTTAAAAATGCATTTTTAGGCACATATCGTCCATATAAACAGATTGTAAATTGTTGATTACTAACCACTTATAACATATTGTGTGTGGCTAGTATTCCATTGACATTTTTCCATCATGTCTTCATTATTTGATTTCATTGATATGGACATAAAGTTACAGTTACATGGTGATGAACTAACACAGTGGAGTGAGCAGAAATACGCGGAATACCTACTAGTACAGGAGAAAATTACCGAACGCGATGAAAGGGCAGCAGAACGCGAAGAAAGAGCAGCTGAAAGAGCTCTAAAGCAGGCAGAAGCAGAGATGGCTGCCAAGCAAGTAGAGGCAGACACAGCCTTAAAGCAAGCCGAATTAGAACTGTCTGCAAAGACAAAGCAAGCTGAGATGGATAGTGAACTAAAGAAGGCAGAAACAGCCTTAAAGCAAGCTGAGATAGATAGTGAACTTAAGAAGGCAGAAATAGCAGCTCAGAGTAAGAGAGAAGAACTGGAGTTACAGTTGAAAATGAAACAACTTGACACTGAGACTGCGATTAACAAAGAGTCTAAGAAATCTGAAAGACTGGAGAAAGAAAACCAGTATAAGAAATATCAAGGTATTGTACGTAATTATACCTCGGGTGACTGCATCGCAGCCTTTACCCAAAATTTTGAAACTTTAATGGAACATTATCAAGTTCCACTGTCTGAATGGAATATTGTGTACATGAGGAGTTTGTCAGGGGAACCTCTTAAAGTTATTGAAACCATCCCCAAAGACCTCAGAAAAGATTACCATTATCTGAAATCTAAGATTATGGCACATTTTATGTTAGATGAGGCAGGTTACAGAGAACAATTCAGTAAATTGAGCCCAAAACCGATTCAAACGTTCTCTGACTACCTCTGCTTAGTCCGAGATATTTTCACCAAATGGACGTCAGCAGCTAAAATTGAAAAAAGTTATCAGAGATTGGAAGATCTAATCATTAGAGACAAAATTGTATCATCTATTCCTTCAGCCTTTGCTAAATTTTTGTTAGAGAATGAATGCTCTAGTGTGGATGAGATTGAAAGACGTGGGTCGGCTTACTACACAGCCAATAAACATTGCTTTGCTACGGAAGATACTAACATTAACTTTGTAGCAGCGGCTAACTATGACAAACAACCCTATAGTAGGCAGAAATCTCATAAGCCTACCTCTGAGAAATTTAATCATTGCATTTATTGCAAATATTCACATCATCAGGGTGAAATGTGCGATCAGAACCCAGGGTACCATACTTACTTGTTAAACATGGTAAACAGACAAGACAAGGAACGTAAATCCTTCAAAAACGGGCGAAAATGTTTCCTCTGCAAGGCGTGGGGACACCATCGGAAAGATTGTAAGGGCAGGCATATGACCAACAAAGCAAATGCCGCCTTGTTTGATAGTTCGTCTTCTGATGAAGAAGAGCCAGAGAAACATCCTGTGAACTCAGCACAGGCTTTTGACATATTCAGCGCAAACAAATGCTCTGTTTGTAACACCTTCTATGAAGATGGTATTTTAACATGCGGTCATGCCATCCCTATTGCCAATGAAGAAGCTAATTTGGTAGTAGACTCAAAAGGCAGAATAAACATCCATCACGGATATGTAAATGGCAAATCTGCTACAGTCCTTCGCGACACGGGCAGTTCACTCATTGGCCTGAAGAAAACGTTCATAATGCCTACAGACTATACAGGCAGGCACGTAACATGTAGAACATTCTCAGGCAATATTGAGAAATACCCATTAGCATGGGCATATATTGAAACACCTTTCCTCACTGGGAAAGTAAAGTGCGCTGCACTAACCAGTCCAGTTTGTGATATAATTATTGGTAATTTACCTGAGGTAAATGATAAACCTCATGACATAACATCTGTATGTATTGATGATACCATAACATCACCATCAAATGTCATCATTGAAAATGTCACACCACCTATTGATTGTAAAGTAGCTAATGTAGCACTAAGTTCTCATGACATCATTGAAACTGTTGTTCCATCATCATCTGACATCATTGAGTGTGTGAACGCAGTAACAAGAGCTACTGCTCGAGTGCAAGATGAAATAAATCAAACTGAGGCGATACAATTACTCAGCCCAGTTTCAATATCTACTAACACCATGAAGGAAGCATTTGTAACAGCCCAAAAAGCTGATCCGTCATTGTCAAAATACTTTGACCTGATCGGCCGAAAGCCAAAAGTAACGCAAGAACACCCCAACAACTGGGATGTATATCTACCAGCTATTCTTTTTGCTTATCGCGAGGTACCTCATGCTAGTACCGGTTTCTCTCCTTTTGAACTCATCTATGGTGCCAAACCACGTGGCCCATTGACCATTTACCACCACATGTTAACTGACTCTACACCAGTACTTAAACCCATATCATCATACTTATATGTTACATCATTGCGTGAAAGAATCATCAAATCTTGTGTTATTGCAAAGAATGCACTAAAACTATCTGGTGCTACTTATAGACAGTATGCTGACAAAGGTAACAGGACGATAACATTGACACCTGGACAGGACATTCTTCTGCTACTACCTAGTGACAGACATCTACTGACTGATTCTTGGCAAGGACCTTTTAAAGTAACGAGACAGATTTCACCTGTAGACTACAAAATCCTTAAAAAAAAGACAAACACAAAATATTTCACATAAATATGCTAAGACCATACCACAACAGAGACAACGAACATGACGATACGACAGCTTGTACAGTGATAATAGATCACGAAGATGACGATGCTAATGACGAAATTCCAACACCTGCATTAGACACGACAGACTGCTTGAAGGAGATCAAAATCAATCCAAATTTATCTCAAGCAGACACAGACAGGTGCAAACAACTTATACAGCAGTACAACACCATCTTTTCCAACAACCCAGGACAAACAGAATTAGTACAGCATCACATCACACTCACATCAAACACACCCATTAGATGCAGACCATACACCATCCCATTACATTACAAAGAACATTTACATCAAGAAATCATCAACTTAGAGAAAAATAACATCATAAGACGATCCCAATCAGACTACTCATCTCCCATGGTCATAGTACGCAAAAAGGACAATACAATAAGACTGTGCATCGACTACCGAAAACTGAATAAAATAACTGTTCTAGATCTTGAGCCAATGGCAAACACTGACGATCTTCTGACAGAACTGACAGACGCTAGGTTCTTTACGACTGTAGACATGACGAAAGGTTATTGGCAGATTGCTGTAGACGAACAGAGCAGACATCTGACAGCATTTGCCACACCTTGGGGACTGTACGAATGGTGCAAACTTCCATTTGGGCTTGTTAACGCCCCAGCCACATTTGTACGGATGACACGACTACTTCTAGTAGACATTCCTAACATAATCTGCTATATTGACGACATATGTATTCACACAGAGACAATGACTGAGCACATTAAGACTTTAGACCAGACATTTGAACGGAACAGACAGCATGGACTGACGGTGAAGCCTGCAAAAGTAGACATAGCCTACCAGGAAATATCATTCTTGGGTTATAAAATATCCAGTGGCTTTGTCACGACAGACGATAAAATTGTGTCCAGGATACTAAAACTCTCACTTCCGACTACTAAAAAACAAGTCAGAAGTTTGTTGGGCTTAATAAATTACTACCGGCAGTTTATTCCTGATTTTTCTGAACTGACCGAGGTATTTACTAATCTACTAACAAAAGATAAACCAGAGAAAATTGTACACGATCAATGCCTAAAAATTGCATTTCATAAAGTTCTATCATGTTTTTCTGATAAGAATGAACACAATCTTATCCTTAAATTGCCCGATATCCGTTTACCTTTCAGATTACGCACAGATGCTAGCTCCGTGGCGATTGGAGCAGTCCTGTTGCAGGAGTATAACAACATCCTCCATCCCGTTTATTTTGTATCCAGAAAGCTGAAGGCCCGAGAGCGGGCATGGTCCATTCCTCAATTGGAAGCCCTAGCTTTAGTAGTAGGTATTACAAAATTATCTAGATTTCTTCTAGGACGCCATTTCATCGTAGAATCGGACAGCAGCCCCTTACGATGGATGAATTCAGGTGTGCCTTCGAACCAAATGGTAGCGCGTTGGTCTTTGAAGCTTCAAGATTATAGCTTTGAGGTTCGACATATCCCAGGCAGAACCAATTCAATTGCCGATCTTTTGTCACGTTGTCCGACCGACCCAGTGAGCACCAATGTCTGAGTGCAGTATGTAGAAATACACTCAGACCGACACAGCCATTTAGCAGTGAATAGTGGTTTTTCATTCACAAAAAGCTGTGTAATGTCTACAATATTGTGATAGGGATTACTCCCATTATATATAGTGTTCTTATTTTACTAGTTCATGTAGTGATTGTCGTGTATAAATGTGCAGTATGTGGTAGAAAGCGAACTTTATTAACTGTATATATTACGTACAAGAACAGTGTCACATTCGCACTTACCTGAAGCGAATTATCCAACGTAACAGTGACAACTTCGTGTGGAAATCTTCCAGGAATATTTTAAATACTAGTGTGAAAGTAAAAACTGAACAGTGACGACTTTTCTACACCTCTGCAGTGAACCGAAATCTTTAATGTTCGACTGAAACATCAAGCACATGAACATTCGATCGTAATCCAGAAGATTGTGTAGCAACATGCAACACGAACTTTGAGAACATTGTACCTTCCTTAAACTACATCAAACCGGAACAGGTGTGTTCTGCAAGCTTTACCATCAGCTGATTTTAGTGTTCATGTGTATTTCCGGATTAATTAGAAATTTAGAACAAAAATAGCAGACTACATATAAAAGGTTAAAAAGTTTTGACGATTCTAAAATGTTTAGGATTCTATAAAATTGAATACACGAATTGTATGTTTATTTATTTCTCTAATGTAATCTTAGAATCATATCTTGATTAACGTATTCATATTACCGACCTTTTCTCGTTAATATGAAGAAACGCCAAGCAATGACACTAAGAAATTAAATAGTTATTGTAAATTATTGTGTTTCACTAATGTTAAAATTATTTCCCTTTCATTTATTGTTATTACATTTTCACACAAAGGGCCATAATTTGAAATGTATATGCTAATGTGTTGTGTGTAATATAACATGTTGTTGTTAAAGTGTTGACACCACAGGCAGGCATCTACTGGGCATGGCAGAGTGTTGCCAACATTGTATACCAACACAATAACTCCTGGCCAAGTAGGGACAGGGTTGGAGTGTTTTATACGACTTATATACAGTCGTATTTCAGTCTGGCTAGATGGTTTTTGTTCAAGAAACCATATTATTATTTTTTTTCAAATTGCTGCGAGGTAGATGCGTGAAGCTGGAACTACTGATCTGACTGGGTGATAATACAATTGAGGTAACCAGCCATCGAGAGGGTGAAGCCTGATATGTGTTAAACATGAAACACCACATGTCTTTGTACCCAACTCCCAGTTCTTATATATTTCTATGCCATGTGTGTATTTTTGATACCGTTGTGTATAACAATAGAAAGGTAGACTCTGACAAGGGTATACTATTAACCCAACGGGTACAGACATTATACATGAAAGACGACATCTTTCATGGATTTTACCGGGGGAGCGTGTCAGAGTCCAACAGGGGACAGCGATGCAGGGACATCGTTACGACCGCCAGGCGACTTAGCTCCCAGTAAGGGATGCAACAACTGCGTTGCGCCGCCAGGCGAATAGGAGTTACCGGCCTGCAAGATCGCTGGCTGACCAGCGGTCAGGCCGCCAACGCAAGACGCACGCCTGCCACGTGGACGCCACGTCAGGCAGGAGGCAAGTTGCGAACCAGGTCCAGACAGCTCTGGGACACGGAACATGACGGGCGTGTGATTGAGAGAAAGGCGTTGTATGGTTTCTGTATTGAAAGGCGAGTGTCTGGACATCTTGCGAGTCAGACCTGTGAACTGTATTGTGGATGTAAGTTGTAAAGTATCCATTATATATATTTGTGATCATCGTTCTGTATTTGATATGTTAATAAATCCATCGAACGATGTGTCGTTGAGTCTTACGTCGAATCACGTTGTATTTGTACTGTCTCACACTTGTTAGGCAAGCGAGCCAAGTTTAAGACCCTGACATACATCAATAATAATAATGACAAAAAATAAAACTGCTAAGGGTGGTAAACAGCGATGCTAATAACAGCAATGATAATAATAGTTATGATACTGATCACATTTTCCAAACATGTGATTCCATTTGCTAAAACGATTTTCTTAGGGATGGTGTTAAAAACATGACAGGTACATAAAGTTGCAACCTGCACTGTTATCTTTTTTCTCCTTGCTTATTTTTTATTTTTTGTGTGTGTCTTAATTGTAAGGGTTCATTCATTTTTCCCTTTCCTTAAAAAAAAAAAAAAAAAATAAACATGCATTTGTATCAACATAAATATTTACAATCTCATTGGTTTGGTAACTATCTGTGATTTTATATTCATTCATTCAACATTCACTCACTTTTTCCTGTTTCTTTCTCGCACTCATGTATACTAAATTTATATCTTTAAAGAAGAGTACTTGTGTTTACTCTGGAGATATCTGTGATATTTTGTGTTTATAGCATAGGAAAATACCCATTTGCATGTTTCATTTCTTGAACACATTTACATGTGAAAGGGGGGTAACATGGGAGATGATGGTTATATATTAATAATGATAACAGTAATAATAATGCAAATAAACACTAAATACATCAATAATAATAATGACAAAAAGCAAACCCACTAAGGGTGATAACAGCAATGATAATAAACAGCAGTGATAATAATAGTTATGGTAATGATCACATTTTCCAAACATGTGATTCCATTTGCTACATGATTAACTTTGGGATGATGTTAGCATAGCATAGCAGGTACAAACAATTGCAGCCTGCAATGTTCAATAATAGTATTAGTAAAAGGAGTTGGTTATCTTTTTTCTCCTTGCTTATTTTTTTTATTATTTGTCTTAATTGTAAGGGTTCATTCACCTTTTCCCCCTCCTCTTCATTTATTTTTTTTTTAAAATAAACAAGCATTTGTATCAACACAAATATTTACAATCTCATTGGTTTGGCAACTATGTGTGGCTTTGTATTCATTAATTCAACATTCACTCACATTTTCCTGTTTCTTCCTCGCACTCATGTATACCAAATTCTAAACTCATAAAGAAGAGTACCTGTGTTTACTCTGGAGATGTCTGTGATATTTTGTGTTTACAACATTGGAAATTTATCCATCTGCATATTCCATTCCCTGAACACATTTACATGTGAATGGGGGTTTACAAAGAAAAGGGGAAATCTTTACATTTTGTTTCCCTTGCCACCCTCTCACCAATTGGTTCCACTCCACCAATGCCATCATCACCACTCACTGGGCAATGATGGTAAAGTCATAATAAATATTTGAACCAAACCGGTGTGTGTATCAGCAAAGGCAACAACAACCATGAGCGAGGGGGGGGGGGGCACATGGGAAATGTTTTTTTTTGTTTGTTTATTACTAATGATGGCAATAATAATAATGACAAGCAAGAAACATACTGAGGTTAATAACAGCAAATATAAAAACCAGCCATGGTAATATTTGCTATGAACATGATAACATTTTTAAAACATGTGATTCCATTTGCTAGGATGATTTTCTTTGGAATGGTGTTAACATAGCATAGCAGGTACATACAAATGCAAACTGCAGTTTTTAATAATACTTGGAGTAAAGGAGTGGGTTATATTTTCCTCCTTGTTTTTTTTCCTAACTGTAGGGGTTCATTCATTTTTTCCTCTTTGCTCTCTCTTTCTTTTGTTTTTTAATAAAAATTAACCAAGCATTTGTATTAACACAAGTTTTTACAGTATCATTGGTTTGGTAACCATTTGTGATTTTGTATTCATTCATTCAACACTCACTCACATGATTCAAAGGGGGTGACAAAGAGAAAGGGAAATCTTTACATTTTTGTTTCCCTCGCTACACTCCCAGTAAATTGATTCCACTCCACCAATGCCCTCATAACCACCTTAATGATGGTACAGACAGGACAAATGTTTGAACCAACCATTGGGGGTAGTAGCAAAGGCAACAAACCATAAGCAAAGGGGGGCACAGGGGAGATGAAGTTGTAAAATAATAATGATGATATCAATAATACTTATAAAATTAATGATACTAAGGATAATAAGGTACATACTGAATACAAAGGAAAGAGGAAATCTTTACATTTTTGTTTCCCTCACTACACTCCCACCAATTGGTTCCACTCTTCACCAATGCCCTCATGACCACACTAATGACGGTACAGCAGGACAAATGTTTGAAACAACCAGTGGGGGTAGTAGCAAGTAGCAAAAGCAACAAACCATAAGCAAGGGGGGCACAGGGGAGATGAAGTTGTAAGTAATAATGATGATATCAATAATACTTATAAAATTAATGATACTAAGGATAATAAGGTAAATACTGAATACAAGGAAAAGGGGAAATCTTTACATTTTTGTTTCCCTCACTACACTCCCACCAATTGGTTCCACTCCACCAATGCCTTTCATGACCACTAATGATGGTACAGGCAGGATAAATGTTTGAAACAACCAGTGGGTGTAGTAGCAAAAGCAACAAACCTTAAGCAAAGGGGGGAACATGGGAGATGAAGTTGTAAATTAATAATTATCATATCATTAATACTTATAAAATTAATGATCCTAAGGATAATAAGGGTAAGATAATAATAGTAATAGTAATAATAATAATAATAATAATAATAATAATAATAATAATAATAATAATAATAATAGATTTGTGATTCTATTTACTAAAGTGATAATCTTAGTAGTGGAGGTAGTATAGCACAACAAGTGCATTTCAAGCAGAAAACATTCCATAAATAGTAATTTGGAATGGGAGGAGTTGGTTTTCTTTTCTCCTTTTTTCTTTTCCCCCTTATCTATAAGGGTTGAAACTATCATTTTGAAACAAATAAAACAAGCGGAGTATTTTTTTTAAAACCTTTAGTGAGTGTTAAGAAACATTTGCATTTGTATTGTTAGTATTTTAACAGGCGTGCTGTGTGTATGGTATTCGTGAAGATCTGTTTAAACATGCGTTTGTGCGTGTCAAATTGGTGTACAAATTCGCTTCAACATCAAATTACAAAGTATACGTACCTAATATGCCTAAAGTATTAGCAATAAATAAGACAAGAAAGTATGGCTGACCAGGATTATGGATTTTCCCACACTCTGCCAATCATCTCATTTTTACGTGATTGATGGTAAAAAGGTGATGATGATGGCGGTGATTTCAATAATGGGGACAACAACGACTATAATGCGGTGATTATTTCTTCCCTTATTCGTTCTAAACCCATTCCTGCCTTTTCATACACCATGCACCCTCTTTCATACCCATGGTATATACATAAGTTGAATTGTTGAACGTAGCCACGCCCAGTGACTACAATTAAAACACAAAAATGCTGCGTTTGACCACCACGTTCACAAAGGGCGTGCATCCATCTCTTTCAGAGCATGCATATATATATATATATATATATATATATATATATATATATATATATATATATATATATATATATATATATATATATATATATATATATATATATATATATACACACACACACACTGACATATGTATATCCGTGAACATACCAATAAGAACAGATTTTTTCCCCTTCAATTTTTACAACCTTTATTACAACATTTTTACATTGAAATGGGAGGTGGGAGGAAGGGGGTGTAAAAGAAAAGAAAAAAAATTATATTTACATAATATAAATTATGAGTAATAAAATAAAAATTTAAGCATGTATTACTTTGTAGGAACAGTGATTGATGATATTTATAATGATGATGTTGATGATGATGATAATTATGATGATATAGATAACAAACAGATTTTGGTGAGTTGATGATTTCTTCCCTCACACACCCTAAAAATCTCCTTTCCTCACTCTTAACATCTTACTGTACCCTCATACTAATACATACCCCTCTCGCCGTCCACACGCGTCGCAACGGTGTGGGTGTCAGTAGCCTAGGAAGCGATGCAGATTATATCAGTGTGTCTGTGAATATTTGTGTAATTTTGTTTTGAAACATGTGCAGTATTAAAAGTGAATTGTACGTTTTAAATTTATATGAAGCTGCATTTCTATAGGACCACACTAGGTACCTGTATTCTGCCAGTGAAATTAGCAATTTCGTGTGGTTGTCCTTAGTAGTTGTAGGAATAGTATTTAAAAAGATTGCTTCATACATATGTTTTTTTAAGTGAATTTTTCAATGAGTTGTCTAAGTGTGTCTAGTGCGGCTTGAACTGTTGGACATGTGTAATAAATGTGATCTTCAGTTTCCTGTATGTTATTCCTGTAAAGTTGACATTGTGCTATTTGTTTTGACATGTGTGCTTGTTTTTCCGTAGTTGGTGACATGTTAAAGATTAAACGATACATAATTTCTCTGGCTTTGGGTGTGATGTGTGGGTTGTGAAGATTAGAGAAAGTACATGTGTAGTCTTGTATGTAGTATTTTTGTCCTCTTTTTATTCTAAGTCGTAGTGGGGGTGCTTGTTGTTTGACTAGATATTTGTAAATCTGATGTGTTGTCTAGTGTCTTAGATGCTCGCGTCCTTGAAGTGCATGCATACATGTCTTGTAGAAAGATGGTAGTGTTCCAAAATGGTGTTGAGAATTGAGTTGAATTCTTCTAAGGTGTTGTAGTCTGAGTTCTATGTAATAGAGTGCTAGTGGGTGCTGTTCTGGTTGATTGAGGATATGTCCTATGTGTTGGATTCTAAGCGATTGTATTTTGGTGTGTATGTCTTGTAGTGCTATCCCCCTTGTCTTTTGTCCTGTATGAGTGTCTTATGTTGTATGCAATAGATTGTGCTGCCAAAGATGAAACGTCTGATGTGTTTGTTGATGTCTGTGATTGTCTGTTTAGGTGGGTCTAGCACTGTGACTAAATATATAATTTTGGGAATAATTAATATGTTAACTATAGTGCTCCTACCAAATATTGTGGATGTCTTATACTTGTATCTGTGCAGCATGTCTATAATTTGTTGTGTGAGATTTTGCCATGTATGTGCATGTATTTGTCGGGAGTTGTTAGGGAATGTTATCCCATAAAGTCTGATGTTGTCTGTCGCTGTTAAGTCGGGAGGAAACTTTGCTTTGTTCCGCCACTTACCGAGACCCAATATGTGTGATTTGTGTATGTTAATTTTGCTCCATTCCCATTACCAAAACATGTAAAAGTGTGGAGTATATTTGTGATGGATTTGTTGTTGATGGGGAAGAAAGCGGTGTCGTCCGCGAGCAACTTCCTCTCTCCTCCCCCAGGAATAAAAATGCCTTTGATGTTCGTGTCCTGTCTGATTGCTTCGAGCAGTGGTTCCAGGGTCAGCACATAAAGCAGCGGTGATAGGGGACATCCTTGTCTCACCGACCTTGTAAGCCGGAAGCCAGCAGTAAGCGAATGGTTTAACAACACCTTACTTTGAGGTCTCCTGTATAAGATCTCTATCCACTGCCTAAAGTACTGGCCCAAGTTGCAGCGTGTTAAAGTCTTATATAAGTAGGAGTGGGAAATTCTATCAAAGGCCTTCTCCTCGTCCAAGGACAAAAGGGCGGCCTGACAGTCTTTCTCCTGTGTGTATGTAATGATGTCTCTAATAAAATTCGTATGCTGGTGGATGTTCCTATGTGGTACCCCGCATTGTTGGTCTGTGTGTATGAGTGTTGACATAAAGGGTCTAAATTTATTGGTCAGTGCTTTAGCAAGTATTTTATAGTCTGTGTTGAGTAGCGATATGGGTCTGTAGTTCTTCATGTGTGTCTTATCTGTATTTTTCCTTAGGTATTAGTGTTATGTATGACATGTTGCAACTGTCTGGTAGTTGTTGTTTGTCAAAGGCGTCTTGAAATACTTTAAGAAGAAGGCCACCTAGGATAGGAAAGAAATGTTGGTAGAATTCTACAGTCAGGCCGTCTGGTCCTGGTGTTTTGTCTTTGTTCATTTTACTGAGTGCGCATGTTATATCAGTCAGTGTTAATTCAGCGTCTAGTATGGCCTTGTCTTCGTCTGGCAACTGTTTACTATACCGTAAAAAGGTGTCTTGTATCTGTGTATCTACTGTTTCTGCTGTAAATAGATGTGTGTAGTATTGATTAAAAGCCTCTGTTATATGTGCTGGGTCTGTTTGTGTGTTACCCTGCATGTCTATTATTTTACTTATCTTTCTGCTGTGTTTTACATTCTGCTCAATTGCCAAATATTGTTTACTCGGGGTCTCTTGCGTGATTGTGGTGAGTTTTGTTCTGAGGAGAGCACCTAGATATCTGTGTTGTTGGTATTGCTCTAGTTGTTCTTCTAATGCGTGTAAGTGTGGAGAGTTGTTATCTACCTGCTTTGTTAGTTGGATGGCTATTTGTGTGATTTGTTCTTGTCTTAACCTTTCTTTATGTATAAAGGATGCGAGTTGTTGTGTTCTACTTCGTATTGTATTTTTCAATAAAACCCAATATTGTCCTATGTTTTCCGTTGGTATGTTGTCCGTGTATGTGTGCAAGAGTTGTGTCATATGTTGTACGTATTCTGTATGTTTGAGAAGTGTGTTGTTAAATTTCCAATGTTGCGACCTTTTAGATGTATGTGTGTTTGTATGATTTGTGCTGATGTGTACTAATACTGCTTTATGATCCGTGTACTGTAATGTTTCCTGTATGTGTTTGGCGAGTATTATGTGGTGTGCTGCGGGTATATAAATCCTATCTAATCTAGTTGCCCTGTTGTATGCTTTGTTTGTGTGTGTTGTTTCCCTACTATGTGGGTGCAATTGCCTGTATGCGTCTATTAGGTTGTGTGTGTCTAATATGTTTTGCAATGTCTCTAATTGATTCATGCCCTCTCTGTTGGTTCTTCTTACCTGTGCCCCGACATCCCCCTACTATGTCAGAGTCTTCTAGGACACAGTTGTAATCCCCACAAAGTATGACATTCTGTCCCCTGTATGTGTTTATGAGTATTGTGTCTAGTTCTTCGTAGAACTGTGGTTGATAGTTGTAGTTTGGCGGTGCGTGGATATTTACTATAGTGTATGTGTGTGTATTATTTCCTATTTGTACAAAAGATAATTCTACCCTGATTATCCCTGTTTGTGTTTAGTATGTTCCATCTGTCTGTTGTTTGTAATATAGCTGTCCCCGAACCTATGTTGTGGACCGCTAAACTGAAATATGCATGTTTAAATCCTAATTGTGTTTTAATTTGTGCACCTTGTACGTCTGAATGTATGTTTGTTTCTTGTATTAGGATAAAGTCTGGTTTGTACTTGCGTGTGAGTTGTATTATATGATGTTGTTTTGTTCTCAGCCCTGAAATGTTAATGGAAATTATTATTAAATCATCCATTTACAGAAACAAACAATACAGAGATCTCTTTTTGAGTTATCAAGTTCGCACTAATTTTCGATGCACACGAATTTCCACAGAAATACAGACACATTATTGCGGTGATAAGCGTTCACAGTCTTTGGTTCAGGCTTTTTCTTCTTCGGAATCCGTGTCAGTATCAATTATCAGATTTTGAAATGTTATGGTGTCATTGTTTCCATCTTCTGGAAAGTTGTGGGTCGCGATTTTCCGATTGTCCTTCTGTTTGTTCGTTCTGTTTGCTCGTTTGTTCATTCTGTTTGCTTGTTTGCTTATTTTCTTCTGGTTTTGTTGTTTGGTTTTTCCCTTTCTTGTGGGGCGTGACTGCTGACGAGGATTCGTGCTCGTCTGACTCATTGGCTTGTTCTTTTTCCGCTAATTCTTTTAATTTCCTCTTGTTGTTTTTGTAGATTACTTTGGTGTATCCATCATCTTCTGACTGTGATACAGGTTCTTGTGGTTTCTGTTTGTCTTTTCTGGGTGTTGCAGCCTTTTTTGGCGTGCTGCTCAGAGGCGGAAAGTCTTTATCAAGTAGGCCTGAGATAACTGGGAAATCTACCTTGTTTGTTTGTGTTGTCAATTGTTGGCCGTTTTCAGGCCTCTCAACAGGCCTCCTTCTACTGGGGCATTGATTTGCCCAGTGTGAGTCAAGGCCACATGTTGGGCAGGCTACACGTCTGCCTGCCTCAGTTATCAGGATCCTGTAGGTCCCTTTGACGACCCCAGGGGCCTCTATTGTAACATAATGAGGGACATCTTTCGTGGGGTGGCACAGGACCCCCCATCGGCCTCCCGCATTTGGTAGTCTAAATGCTTCTGGTTCTTTGTCTCCTGTTACGGCTGCGATCATTTATTTGACTCCTTCCGGAGTGATCGTTTCCGGTAACCAGTGCACCGTGATTCGACGTTTAGTACCCTGTTTGATTTGAGTACTGTCTTAAGTGTGTTGGACTTGATTGCTTCGGTTGGTGTCTTGTTGCACACCAAACAGCTGGCTATTGGGCTCATTACACATCTGGTTGCTGGGGTCATCACACATCTGACTGTAGCTGGGTTGAAAACTGGCGGTATAGTATGCGTCTACTTGGTGGTTTCGGATAGTCCCTTGTTTAACTTGAGCACTGACTTGAATGTTTTGTTTACTGACTTGCTTGCCTCTGTTAGTGTCTTGTTTGACTTCGTTACTGGCTTGGTTAACTTGGTTGAGTCTGTCAAATTCAACTAGGATCTCGCAATGCATGGCGAACATCTGTTCATATTCTTGCCGAGTAAGTGTCATACCCGTCTTAGTCGGGAACTTCTTGCGGATTCACCGTAGAATCTCCGGATGAGTAGCGTGCTCGTTCCTCTGTAGGATGAGACAAACACGGCCTTGTCACCACTACGAGTCATGTAGACCCAGTTAGCAAGCACAGTCTTGAGGTCTGTAGTCATGTTCGGATCACAATGCTTGAGTGTTACCAGCGTCGGGTTTATATACTAGTGTTTGAGCCACGCGTAAAACCGGTTTCAGCCAGTTTCTTAGGTCAAGCAGCTCAGATTACACTGACGCGGCTGTCCGTATGGCGCGACTAAGCATTCTACTACCTGGTCGTTGACCCTTTGTATGTTTGAGCTTGGTTGGGGAATGCGGGTCTTGTTTGCCCCATGACCTCTAACCATGATGAAATAGACAGCGTAGAGGGCGCCGTGTTACTTGCGTTGTAGTCACTGTGAACTACAGTCTGTGAAGTCAGAATAACAGTGCTATAATATACAGTCTCCTCGCACCCACTGTAGTTTTCTTCGTACTGAGGACTGGTCAGCTATTGAAGACATGACTGTAAGTATATTACAACCATCTTGTTTTTATGTAGGTGTTTTACTACTCGTCTGCTAGTGTGGATTGACTAAAGGTTAAGGATGCCAGCGACGATGTTCGCTCGACGTTTGGTGAGGCTGGTTCTGGAGTATCCTGTTGTCGATTATAGTCGAGGATGCACTCCTCAATTATATTCAGGCTTAATGTGATTATTTCTTCTTTGGTGAAGTTCTGTTGTAGCACATCCCGCAGTTGAGCCGTTACTAGGTCCGCAAAACTACCACCCTCACCATAATCACACATATGACTGAATGGATTCTCGGCTTTTTTATTTTGTGGGACATTAAGACACGCCATGCAATAGCTGTATGGTTCAGCTCTTAGTATGCTCCACAGTTTGCTAATTAGGTTTTCGTGGGCCTCGGTATCTATAAAACTGATAAGAATAAGATACTTTAACAGCGTTATTGAAAATGCATATTACAGATAATAGCTATGGATCTGACATGCACTTTCTGTTACACAGTCCATGTATTTCTATCGATAATGGGTATGTAGACTCTGTAGTACTTTTACCTTCCCCTAAGACTACACACTACTACCTATATTATTACGGTACCATCATAGCACTGTGTTTAATAGTCCGATTGCCAGCTGTAATCCATGTCGTCCCAGCCTACCATAATATATGAAGAAATGGTTTGTCTCTTCAGTTATATGCGATTAGCACCATATATCTCTTTATTATACTAGTATTGTTAGAATAACTGTATGCCTACTTGGAGAACCACATCGAAACTGTGAAATATTTATCAAAAAGCCAACTTACCATTAGCGGTTTGCCACATCTTGATCTGGTTGCTGCTCACAGAGACCGGTACTTCTATTCGAAGAATGCTGTCCGTCTTATACACGCTATTTGCTGACGTAGAATGACTCAGCAGAATATTATGCACTGTCTGGTCATGTGACCGGGTGCGACTCCATCTTTGACCGATTGAGTCATTAGTCACGCGTTTCGGTTGTATCCCATAAGACACGTGACCGGATACAGCTCCATCTTTGATCGGTTTTAGCCACGTGGTATGGGTTTCCCATTACCACTTGTGACTGGATCATTCAGCCACGGTGACCGACTCGCTAATCAGTTTTCCACCCCTGTCTCCACCATTCAGCCCTGGTGACATCTTCGCTAGTATATTTTCCACCCCTGTCTCCACTATTCAGCCACGACGCCACTTGACCCACTCACCTTCTACTAACAGCAACCTGTCCTACACCCACTCCACAGCCACTCCTCCATTCGGCGGAACAGTACTGTAACCCCATCACACCCATGCAACGCCATCTTTGATATCTCGTAGCCAGTCAGCATTAAAGCTTGTTTGAAGATTGCAATATGTAAAAGACAATGAGACAGAAAGAACGAACGAACGAACGAACGAACAGACTTTATTTTCAAAGGATAACAAATTGGGCACGCAGGCCCGTCTTACATTGGGCCCTTCCAATCACTCATCTTTCTTTCATCAACAGTGCATAGGAAAAAAACATTGTCACATGAATTTTGTAAACATAAACAATGCATATTACTATGTTATGAGACACATCCATCACCCACCCACACATCCCCCTTTCACTCCAACTCTAACTCCCCCACCCAACCACACACATAACACACACACACATACATTCCCCCACCCATCCTCCGCATCCCTACACCTACACATCTCCCCACCTACACACACCTCTCACCCACCACACATCCCATCCACCTATACCCCAAGCACACATACATTCCCCAACCCACACATCCACCCACCTACACACACCCCCACCCACTCACATATCCTACACCCGTCCCATTACCTATGAACAATGACTCACCCACATATCCTCCTCCACCCACACATCTCCAACCACCCAGCCAAACACACATTCCTCAGCCACACATCCCCCACGCACACACACATCTCTCCGTTAACTCACATATTCCGCACCTACCGACACACAAATTGCGCATCCCACCCACATAATCTCCCATCTCCCCCAGCCCACTCACAGATCCCGAGCCCACCCCTACAAACATTCCCTACCATCTCCTAACCTACACACACTCACCCACCCACATATCCTCTACCCATCCACACATCCTCTACCCACCCATCCCCCAACCAAACATCCCTTAACCACACACCCTTACTAATATACAATCACCCACCCACACATCCTCTACCCAACCACACATCCTCCACCCACCCATCCCCCAGCCACACATCCCTTAACACCACTACCCATATACACACACATCCCCACCCACGCACAATCTCCCCACCCAAACACACATCCCTCACACACATCCCCACCCACCAACACATCTCCCATTCACAAACACACACCTCCCATCCACGCACACTCATCCCCTCACACATCCCTAGACACACGTACTTATAGAGAGAGAGCAATCGAGAGAGAGAGAGAGAGAGAACGACGAGAGAGAGACAGAGAGGGAGAGGGAGAGGGGGAGGGACAGAGCGAGAGCGAGACAGAGCGATCGATAGAGAGAGGGAGGGTGACGAGAGAGAGAGGGAGAGAAAGAGCGAGAGAGAGCGATCGAGAGAGGGGGGAGAGCGACGAGAGAGACAGAGAGAGACAGAGACAGGGTGAGAGAGAGGGAGAGAGAGAAAGAGAGGGAGAAAGAGGAAGATTGACGAGAGAGAGAGAGACAGAGAGGGAGAGAGAGGGATCAAACACACATCCCTCACACACATCCCCACCCAGCAACACATCTCCCATTCACAAACACGCACCTCCAATCCACACACACTCATCCCCTCACACATCCCTAGACACACGCACTTAGAGAGAGAGAGAGAGAGAGAGAGAGAGAGAGAGAGAGAGAGAGAGAGACAGAGCGATCGAGAGACAGAGAGAGAGGAAGAACGACGAGAGAGAGACAGAGAGGGAGTGTCGTGTCCTCCTTTAAAGTGTCGTCACCGGAGTGAAGAGAGTCAACACCCACATTATAATATTTTTTCCCTTATCAATATCCTGGAGAATCCACCAGCTTCCGTCCAACACACTCCATCAGCCCATGGACACCTTTTCCTATCACTCTCTCACTGTCGTACTATGCCCCCTCTCATACTTTCCCAAAGCAACATACTCAACAACTCTTGCTTCTAAAAATTAATAAAGATTAATTTATTAAAAGAAAAGTGTAACGTATATGAGACGTGTATGCGAAGAAAATGTGTGTCATGTATTATAACATAAATGTATGTCAGCCTTCAAAGTTCAGGATCATAGTGTACACATCATGGCAAGGATCACACGACATCACAAGACTCATCACAAGGGACCTCACCGAAGTCGTGTCCGTCTCTCCAGACATGTCCTCCTCCAGGAACTCTGATGACCATGAGATCTGAATCCCATGTAAATATATAATCCGTGGAAAATACTATTATAGTTCCTAACACAACTGTTCCTAATAGTTTATAGAAACTCCGGCTTCATAATTCCGGCGCAGTGAAAACAAACATGAAACACTGTCCTATGAACAGACTTTTTGTCTCTTGATAAATTTTCACTAGTTCTCTTTATTAAACAGTTATTGTCTATACTCCAATAAAGTCGTTTATTTTTGTTCTAGTCATAAGTGAACTGAATATCCATAACGACTGGTGTGTTAAAACTGGTATGACCTAAACTCATTCGGTATTTATCCTGTAGGATACATATACCATTCAGTTCCACTGAGCAATGTTGATCATCTTCCTCTAGCATAATCTCTGTTGTAAAGTTGCTGGCCAATCTTCCTGCGCCAAACTTTATCCGGGATCGGATTTTCTCTTGGTTTCGTGTTCTTCATTCCAACCAGAGGAAACCTGTAACATAAATCATATAACCGGTGATAGCCTCCCCGTCACTGATCTCTATTAGATGATCGTGGGCCATCGGCCTCGCTCAGAAAATATAATGAACCTATCAGGGACAGATGACTGAACACATAGGTTATCCTCAGGCCATGACAAGAAAAAAAAATCAACAAACAGAATGCGGACCCCCCCCCCCACCCCCCCCCCTCCCACCCCCACCCCCCACCAGGGAGCACCCACTGGAATATCCCAATTATTCCTCATTACTCAATTCTCAACTAGTAAAGCTTATCAACACTTCACTAATCTATTTTCAACTAACAGCCAAGTATCACTTCCCTACTCTAGCTAGTTTTCCACTACCAGTGCTAATTATCACACTTTAGTTTAAACCAGGCTACAGTCTATATTAATTAGAACTAATTATAATAGGTTATACCTTACGGCACTGCAGTTTACACTAAATTACATATAATGGTAGCCATACAGGCTCGTGTAAACTAAATCAAATATCTCCTTCACACGTTAGATGTTCTAACTGCTGCAGTGACAAGCATGTCTGCCTAGATCCACATTTTCAAGTTTCCCTAGTTGGTCCCAACTCGGGTTTTTATGGCAACTCCTAAAGTTGATCACGTGACATTTTCCTTTATGCCCACACAGGTGGCATATTGGGCAGACCCTCCCTTGTCAGGGATCCATCCTCCCTGGCTCCATTAATGTTAGATTTGTCATCACTCGGTTTTGACATCCAAAACAATCTAGAGAGTTACTGTACAGTTCCAACAAAGGGTTTCGATACCAAGCTGCCAATCATGGTTTTCCAAACAACCTTACATTGTGCACGTGATGGTGTTGATGTCCTGCAGGTGTTCCACTGTTTACAATAACAAGCCCTCAACTTTCTGTCATGTGGTGACAGTCAAATCCGCCATTCCGTTTGATGTCGGGAAATACCAAATGACAGTCTGACCATTTTCTCCCTAGTCGGGCACTTCCGACCTGTTGATAAACTGTCAATCTTCTGTTCAGTGGTGACAATCCCAGCCGCCATTTCGCCTGATGTCCGGAACTATAAATGACAGACAGGGCTGTTCCATGTACTGAGCTGGGCAATTCTATGTGATTTTAACTGTTATTGAACTGTCAACGCGGTGTCTGATTCAGCGCACTCACTTCCCAATGTTTACTATTTGCTAACCCGATGTAACTCGTGCAGCTGTATTTACTCTGTTAGTTAAAATCGCTGTGGCCTAGAAAATATCCCGTTAATCAAACTTCTGTATTTTCATTATCTGGTTAACTCATGGCGATCTCGTGACAGGGAGAGAGAGAGAGGGGAGGGAGGGACAGAGCGAGAGAGAGACAGAGCGAGAGAGAGAGAGAGGGAGCGTGACGAGAGAGAGACAGAGAGGGAGAGGGATGGAGGGAGGGTGACGAGAGAGAGAGGGAGAGAAAGAGCGAGAGAGAGAGAGCGATCGAGAGAGACAGAGACAGAGTGAGAGACAGAGAGGGAGACAGAGAACGAGAGGGAGAGAGAGAGGGAGCGAGAGGGGAAAGTGACGAGAGAGAGACAGAGAGGGAGAGAGAGGGATCGAGAGAGAGAGAGAGAGAGAGAGGGGGGAGCGTGAGAGAGGGAGAGCGACGAGAGAGAGACAGAGACATAGAGAGAGAGACAGAGGGAGAGAGAGACAGAGAGGTAGAGAGAGAGGGATCGAGAGAGAGGGAGAGTGACGATAGAGAGACATAGAGAGAGAGACAGACAGAGAGGGAGAGACAGGGAAAGAGCGAGAGAGAGAGATAGACAGAGCGAGCGACAGAGAAAAAGAGGGAAAGACAGAGAGGGAGAGAGAGAGGGAGCGAGAGTAGAGAGTGAGAGAGAGACATAGACATAGAGAGAGACAGATAAGGAGAGAGGGAGACAGAGAGGAAGAAAGAGAGAAGGAGAGTGATGAGAGAGAAATAGAGAGGGATAGAGAGAGGGAAAGAGTTAGAGAGACAGAGCGAGCGAGAGAGAAAGAGAGGGATAGACAGAGAGGGAGGGAGAGGAAGCAAGAGAGAGTGAGACAGAGACATAGAGAGAGACAGAGAAGAGAGGGAGCGAGAGAGAGAGGGGGAGAGTGACGAGAGAGAGACAGAGAGGGAGAGAGAATGAGACAGAGACAGAGAGAGGCAGAGAGGGAGAGAGAGAGGGAAAGAGTGAGAAAGAGACAGAGCGAGCGAGAGAAAGAGAGAAAGGGAGAGTGACGAGAGAGAGACAGAGAGAGAGAGGGAGGGAGGGAAAAAGCGAGAAAGAGAGAGAGAGAGCGAGCGAGCGAGAGAGGGAGAGTGATGACAGAGAGACAGAGAGAGAAACAGCGAGAGGGAGACAGAGTGAGCGAGAGAGAGAGAGAGAGGGAGAGTGACGAGAGAGAGACAGACAGAGAGAATGGGCTAGAGCGGGAGAGAGAGAAATAGAGATTGGGAGAGAGAGAGAGTGAGAGCAAGACAGAGAGACAGAGATGGAGAGAGAGTGAAAAAGCGATAGAGACAGAGCGAGGGAGAGAGAGTGAGTCTTTTATTTTCAATTATGTAGACAATTCACAACACGTCTGCCCGCATACACACACACACACACGACACAGTACACAGCGCACCACGACACACACAAACACACACACACAAACACACACACACACACCGTGCGATATATTATTGACGTCGCCTTGGTAGTTATATCGTTCATGTTGCAAACGCTGACATGCCAAATTTCCATTACGGCCGGCCCTTACTTCTACTGACCTAGAACTCGGCTAGCGTGTCCGAGTGTAACTAATGGCACATTTATCCTCCCGTTTATCAGCCGTTGGCTAGGTCGTGACCACTGGCCATTGTCGTATTTCTCACGTGTGTGTGCTGGGGTCACGACTGTTACCTTTACCTGTCGAAAGTACCAATTATTACTGCATACATCAAGGGACACAACTATTTCCAACATACACAAGGGAAATAACTGGGGTTATTTATAAGAAAATATTATTTTATGATTACTTTGCATGCTCCACTGACTATGTTAATTTATTTAAATGTATACTATTGAGACAGGTCTTTGGTGTTATTTTCTTTAGAATAATCATTGTCTATATGTTATTACGTGTTTATTAATTGTGGCAATATATCCATATATAGAATTAATAGCCGTAATCTGGCTTCAGTCTTTTTTCCTAAAGCTGAATATGCCCAAGCGATCTTTTGGGTCCTTTTGGCTCAGATCTAACTCTGGTTTCTCTTCACAACGTATAAATCTTGACATTGTGCCCATTATCGGCCAAGTGGACAACAATCATAACAACACCACTTGTAGATTTGGATTAAGGTTTTTCTCTTTCACGGATTATTTAAAAATATCAGTGATTTTAATTTTGTGGAAGTGAATTCGATAGTTGTACCACCACGTGTAGATCTGGATTAAAATTTCACCTGTCACGGATTATTCAAATATATCAGTGATTTCAATTTTGTGGAAGTGTTTTCGATTGTTTTCACCACGTGTATCTGTATCTGTGCTTCCGTATTGAAGATTTCCTCTGTCACGGATTATCGAAGATGGAAAACCAAATTGTAAAACGTGTCAAAGTCAACACAAGTGAAGGTTTCGAAGGAGGAGCGTTCCATCAAGCGAACACACTTGTGTTTTCTATATCAGGACCTCATGTATTCCGGTTCAACTACTCGCTGATGGCGAGCGTCTTGAGGAGGCCTTGTGGGATCGGTAGGGAAGGGATAAAATCCATCTACCGGTTTGAGGACCCTAAAAGATGGTACGCTACGCTGACACCGGAAGCAAAGGCGGCTCATTATGAACGGCTTCACGGGATGAAGCATGAACTGCAGGATCCCAAAGTAACGATCGTAATTGAAAACATAGAGAAGGAAAAGACCAAGGCTTTCACTGGATGCCTACAACCGCAAAGATTGAGACAGTGAAGCAAATAGCCGCGGATATTTCGGGAGATATAAACGCGGAAGTGCATAAGCTGAAAAACAGCACGGACAAGTGGTTACTTCTGTGCAACCCGAAAGAACCTCTGCCACATTACGTAGAATGGAGTTGGACGGGGTAGAAGACAAGCTACACCGTCTCTTCATCACAGTTCCGGGGCGCCGTACGGTGTGTACAGTCTGTGGGGAAGACTCCCACTAGAGTAATAAATGTCCGGCCAAAGTACAAACCCAGAAGGGACCTAGACTGGCACAAAAAGTCACCTCGAACTCCCAGATATTTCAACATAGTAAGGATAAGGAGGTTGAAGGCGGTTTCCAGCTGGTCAGTCGAAAAAGGGGACGCTCAACCAAGAGCCTGTCTGACGGCGAGAGCTCGACACCTCCAGCCTGCCAAACACCTGTTACCACGCTGCCGCCCCTCAACAACCACGACTACCCTACACCGCCTGAAGCGCACAGGTCAAACAAAAAGAAATGTGTAAGTAATTATACTGAACAGATAACGATCAGCGCCGTGACCGAAATAGACAGTGATAATGTTAACACACCACCACGACAAAGAAACCCGTCAGATTATTCACCACGCCTCGTTATTGACTTAGAGATTTCAAGCCCGGCGAGGGAATCTACTGACTATCTCTAGAAATGATAACATGAATACAGACAGTTTGAAACAAGAAACATAATTATGCTCAACCTTTTCTTATTTTACAACAAAAATGGCAGCGGAAATTAAAATAATGAGTATTAACATTCGAGGTATAAGATCCAAAATTAATCATCTTATACCACTCATACACAAATATAAACCTGATTTTATACTCATACAGGAAATTAACGTTAACACCGACGAACACGCATCATATATCACAACATGCTTAGGTCTAAGACACTCATGTTTTAGTCTTAGTACTCAACATATCGGATTGGGTACAGCAATAATACAGACATCGGACAGGTGGCAGATTATAGAGAAGGACAGGGACTGCCAGGGTAGGATAGCTATAGTACAGGTGAGAAATAACAAATAAATACACAGTTGTCAACATACACGCACCACCTGACTACAGAAATCAGCCGCACTTCTACCAAACACTGGAAAATGTATTATCACGCTCATATCGGGGTCACAACATCATTCTAGGGGGTGATTTTAATTGCGTACTTTCGGCGCACGACCTTATAAATGGAGATGTAAGAATGCAAATTAGAAACACAACGGGGGAGGAGGAACATCAATTAGACACATTGCAAACAATTTTAGATATCCATGGGCTAACAGACGCATACTGGGACTTTAACAAAGGCTTTGACGAATAAATTGAAACCAGTAATGTCATCTCTCATTCACGAAGACCAGCAGTGTAGTGTGCAACACCGCAATATCCAGCAACACACACACTTCATAAGGGACATCATCAACTACACACATCTGAAAAACTGTCAGTCCTCAATTCTCTCTTTAAATCAAGAAAAAGCATTCGACAGAATATCTCACTCATACCTCCACAAAACTCTCTCACACTGCAACGTGGGAAATTATTTTCGGACATGGGTCAAAATTTTATATATGAAACCGGAAAGTCGGATTCTATTAAACCATACCCTAACCAATTCTTTCAGGTTGACTAGGTCAGTGAGACAGGGATGTCCCTTGACCCCATTACTGTACGTTGTCGCTCTGGAGCAATTCTAGAAAAGATACGACAGGACGACAATGTCAGGGGTACGTTCATACCAGGGAAGGGTGAACAAAAGCTGCGTGCTTATGCGGACGATACCATTTTCTTTCCGACAACTGAAAAATCTGTACGGATCATTTTGGAAACGTTCTCGTTTTTCGGCAAAGGAAGTGAAGCAAAATTAAACGTCCAAAAATCTACTATAATGGGCTTAGGCAAATGGAAAAATAAGGCGGATTTTCCATTTGACTTAACATCAAACAATCTTATAAAAGTGTACGGAATAGTCTTCCCATGTCAACCAAATCAGACACACAAAGACACTTGGAAAAATCTAGAGAAGAAAATAACAGATATGTTACAGAGGTACAAATACAAAACAACTACCATATTTGGTAGAAGTACCATTGTTAATACATATATAATTCCAAAAATACTATATCTGTGCACAGTCCTAGATCCTCCACGTCAGACTGTCACAAACATAAACAAAGAGATTAGACGCTTTGTGTTTGGCAGCACCATCTACAGTATCAAACGTACTACACTCATGCAAAAAAAAAAAAAAGATGGAGGTATCGCCCTCCAAGACATAACAACCAAAATACAAGCACTTAGGATCAAACACGTAGGTGAAATCCTACAACACCCAGAAAAACACCCTTTAGCACACTATTACATTGGAATTAGGCTATCTTACTTAAAACCTATTAGGAATACATCCTCACATTACTTTGGTACTCTCCCAACGTTCTACAAAACATGTATTTCAGCCATTAAAGGACGCGAAAAATTACTACACAAGAAAACACATACAATCTACAGGTATTTAGTTAAATTACAAGCAACTCCGGTACATCTCAGAATTAAAAGAGGACATATATATTTCATGAAAGATTATACCGAAATTTTCTCTAATATTCACAACAAGCAGATTACCCCAAAAGCAAAGGAAATTACATATAGGCTTGTTTACAGCATGACCCCAACAACAGAGAGAACAGCAAAAATAACTAAACAAATACTACAGTGTCAGCTTTGTAGACGGAACGTCCAAGAATCAGAAGAGCACATCTATTACGAATGCAACACAATCATGCCAACAAGAAATCTCCTACAAAACATCCTAAACACTCATACCAAACAAAGAACAGATGTTTACAAAGCAATAATGATAAATTCCATTCCTTACTCCACACAAGACATCCACACAAAGCTATTTGTGCTATTGGCAGAGTACAGAAATCTTATATGGACATTAAAAAACAAAGCACTATACAATTACAGAACAATCAACAAAGAAATTGTCCAACAACTTTATCAACAAAAAGTCGCAAACATTCTAATCTTAGCCCCACAAGCGCAAATCTCGTAAAAGATTTGGCTGAAGACAGCACATATTACAGAAGAAGCAAATAATTTGTTTTAAACAAAGAATACTACAACTATAAATGTGTTTATTGATGGTATTAATAATCTTACAATTATATTATTATTATTATTTAAAAAATACTATTATTATTACTGCTACTATTATTATTAATTTTCCCATTATTATATTTGATTGTGCAACATGAAATATATTGTGGATGGGTGTCTATGAGTGAGTGTGCGTGTGCGCGTGCGTGCGTGTAGCAGCCTTTAAACCAAGTCGGTATCTCAAGTGTTAAAATGATGTTATATGGTATAATATGTTTCAAAAGAAAAATATGCACCACCATGTATAAACAAATTGAATGAGCCCTTTAAGTACCCAGTAAACTAAGGCGGCTTTTAGTGGCCAGGTTTTAATTCCTTCCCATGGTATATGAAACCCAGACACTATCACAACTTTGGACCAATTATCTCCCTGGAGACAGGCCATGGACTCTAATTACTAGTAGTAAATCCCTGATTCTTGTTCCCCAAACAAAAGGTATTATGGACTAGAGCGTGATCCTGTAATTTGTCATCAGGCAACAACACCAACGACCTTCGCCTCAGTAGCTAAGTGACCCAGAAATTACAAAGAAGCCACATTTTAATGGAAATGATAGTTTAAAGTTTATTGTCCAAGCGCGGGGCATTTAAATGTACTGCGGTCTCCAGAAAGCACGAGATTGTGTGTGTGTGTGTGTGTGTGTTGTGTGTGTGTGTGTGAGAGAGAGAGAGAGTGAGAGAGGAGAGGGAGAGATGGACAGATGTTTCATGCATTCCGCTTGCGGAAGTGGAAGTGAAGCATATGCAAGGAATGTGTATCTACAAGCACTATGCCACAAATGTCATATTATCATAACTGTATATATGTATGTATATGTTTTATTCACAATGTCACACTTAACACTAACAAACGGCAACGCTCTGTAATATACACAAACAAAAGAAATTCACACTACAACTTGTAAATACACATTGCTTTGTATGAAATAAAAGTTTGGAAAAAAAATACTCCTTTTGGTCTATCCAAAGGCCCCACTTGACCATCACTATTCCCATTTCGATGTGAATTTTGATGGCCCTCCTCTGGATGGCAAAGGCTAATATCCGGGGTAGGGCCCATTCCCTCAAGCCCCTTACAGCGGCCTACCTCGTACACACACCCACACACTGGGACTCGAACCCGGGTGCCCGGTGTCTAGTTGGTCTACTTATCCATATAAGTATTCCAGATGCCCGGGGCTTGCCTCACTGTCTTCAAGTGGTCCTGGGACGACCCGGGGAAGCGGAGGCGGCCGGCGGAGGTACCTGTGGGCGGGGCGGTCGGTGGGCGCGTGCCCCCGGACCAGAATTCAACCGGAAGTAGTCAACAGGAAGTAGCCAAAATTATATTCCCGCCAATTTTTCAAACATGATGTCCGAAATGGATCCGCTTTTTGATGTCATCACGATGGAGCATGACTTTTTATATAGTAAAATACTTAGTCACCACGAAGGATCTGGATCCTTATTTCCTCTTCCATTTGCGCCACCCTTGCTACTTACCATCTTGGAGTATTTTAGATATGACTCGAGGATTACCACACATTGTGATGACTGAACCAACGCTCTGTCAGAAGCTGAGCTGTCCAAATTTCGTCTCAGACAACTCGTGTGCCTATTTTGTACTGGATTCATCCATCCATCCATCCGCTAACACCATCTCCTCTCTATATCAAATAAACATAATTCACCCATTCATATTTGGTCACAACTGAATTTTATAGTGCAGTTGACAAGAATGAAAAGGGGCTACAGATAGAAGGTTTGAGAAAGGAGAAGAGTAAGGCAGTGTCAGAGGGTGAGATCTACTGTCCTGTGTCTCTCCTCCGTACTGGATCAACTGTGACTGCTAACAGGCAGAACATTTTTCTGTATTGCCATTACTTCTTGCCCTTGTTGTGGTGGTGGTCTGAATGTGCTGGTGATCTCACAAAAGATATAGACATCAGAGAACGACAAGGCTTTAGAAGTCTGACAGAGAAATAAATGAGCAGGCATCTTCATGAAGGCCAGAACCTAGACAGTGATGATACAGAATGACAGCTGTGATGGCATGATCAACTGTTAATGCTCATATTCTCAATCAGGGACAGTACCAGATTGTTTGTTGCCTGTTTACAGTTTATGTTCGATTCTCGAGTGCTTCTTACTTTCCTCTCATCTCTCATCTCTTCACCTTACTCTTCCAAACTGGGGTATTATATTCTGAACGATTTTCCCCATAATGGTTAGAAGTTACAGTTCATTAAAAAGCATATAATGAATATCTCGCATTTGAGATAGCAATTGTTATGTTCATGAAACAGATACATTAAGAATGCAGGTGAAATGTTCACACAAGGAAATTCATACTGGTTATCATTCATGAACCACAACATGTATACATAGATATGAGAATGACAGAGCACATAGTTCCTCCCTCTCATAACAAATAAATCTTCTTCTTCATTTGCCTGAATGCATATGTGTTTTGTCCCTTCAGATTAAGCCGAGGACAAGGGTTGTCCCTAGTCTGGTCTGATAATTTGACGTCAGTTTCGTCATGGATGCAATGGACTGTATTCAGTCACCAAGGCAACTCTGAACGAAATATTACCACAGCGTGATAATTTCAGCTGGATCTGAACACCAATTCTGCCAGTCGTGCGACATATATCTCATCCAACGCCACGCACAAATAGAGATAGATGAGGAGAATTAAACACTCTCTCCTCTCACTCCGTGTGTGTGTTTAAGATTTACTGCATATCAGAAGGAAAGCGATTGTCTGCAGGGAAACAGCAAGGTTTGGCTTTTCAAACCCGGCCCTTAGAAGAATAAAGAGGCTAGGAGTTTTCATGTTAAGAAAAGCATGGAAATGCCTAGACAAGCTTCCTCTTACAGCATATGATTTCAGTGCACGAGAATGCATTTCTCAATATCTTGAAGATTACAGACTAGATTGAATATTTCAGTGGAGCGAATGCAACGATTGCAAAATGGAGTCAGGCAGGGACAGAAACTGGCGGCTGTCTTCAAATTTAAAGATAGCATTTCGTTGTGCAGGGACACCACAAACACACACAGAAACCACAGACATAAAGCTCTACCTTTACGTGATCATCTGAATATATATATTCATATATATGGTCATCATCATTCTTGATGGACAAACAACAAGAAAAGATAAGACAAGATATATATATATATATATATATATATATATATATATATATATATATATATATATATATATATATATATATATATATATATATATATATATATACAGTACTTTACTTAATCCACAGAAAACACATCTGGCTCCCGTGAAAGCGGAATACTAAGTGCGAGGTTGGAAGCTTTGAGATATCCCACAATGCATTATTCCATGCTTCTCTCTTCTACTCAACCAATGAATGATTAGTTCAGGCACGCTGCCCTTACGTGTCAGACAAAATGACATGTCTATTAATAAGTATGATAACATGTCGCATGGTGCCAACTGGTGTAAAGCAGTGCGTGAGAATTTCCATTTCGTGTTTCTGTCACAACTGGTGTGAATGAAATGGACATTATGTCACAAAAAGCATGCACATTTCCCATTGCAACATACGCCTGTGAGACCTGGACACTTACTAAACACGCTGAATAGCGCATAAATGCCTTTAAATATAAATGTTATAACGGGTTCTAATGATATCTTGGATACAGAAAAAGCACAAATGCGTCCATACGATAAGATCTGAATATTGACGAAGGCTGGCTACTAAAGACAATAAAACAAAGAAATGTGAAATGTTTTGGTCACTTGAAACGTCATGAATGTTTGGAGAGAACAATAATGGAGGGGTATATACCCGGGAAGAGAGGAAGAGGAAGGCCAAAGAAAAGCCAAAGAAAAGATTAGTGCAGAATGTGGTGGGTGCTCTCCAGATGGGTGTATCGGAACCGGGACATCTTGCTTATGATCGAGAGGTTTTCCGGAAGGTTGTTATGAGAGCAAATGACATGCTACTGAATGAATGAATGAATGAATGAATTAATGAATTAATGAATTAATTAATTAATTAATTCATTAATTAATTAATGAAGCAAACAGACTGAGAAACATCCATTGGCAGAGGAAATGTGATTCCTGGAGAACATTCAAAGAGCACCATAAACAGACAGAAACTGAATGAGCCATTTCTTCAAGAAAGTGTACATTGATTCGAGAAATGAGACGTCTAGAGTCTTAATTGTTTAGGCACCTCATAGGGAGACATACACGAGAAAACTCGGACATCATGTGGTATGCTGATAAGCGTGGGAAGTCATGTTTCGCCATCGCACCATCACCAGAGTCGTGGATCAGTTCCGTGTTCTTGCCTCGACCATGCCACGCGGCCACGCTATCCAGACATTTACTTCTCCGCCTTCCCCTTGTTCTTTTCCCCTCAATATTGCAAGTTGTCACCGCGTTCTCTCATGTATTTCTTCTTATAACGTGCCTTTAAAAAAATTTACAACAATAATGTTTTATAGTTTGATAGCAAATCAGAGAATATAATATACTGAACGCCTTTTCTTTGTTAACTTTACAATAGCTACTTAGTAAACGGTTATCTCGAATTCGGCGTTTTATAACCTATCGACTGCACAGGAATTCCTAAAGACCGATTAACTCTCTTGTCCACCCACACTGATGTCTGTTCGGCTACTCGATTTGCTAATTGTCTGTCCGTTCTACCTATGTAAGTTGCTTGGCATTCACACTGGAATTGATCAATGCTGTTTGATTTGGTGTCCAGAGACAGTGGTTTTTTCACTTATGGATTAGGTATCGGGGCGGTGTTATATCTGATCATTGGTTTAGCAGCAAAGAATGTTTGACTTACTGGTGTTCTAAGTCGAGCGTATATTCGTTTCATCATGTTATCCCATCGAAAGCTCATGTTTAAAAAATTTAAGTGTTTATGAAGACTTCATTCTGTGGGGGTGAGTTTGGGTGGCTGGCAGAAAACTCTTGATGAAATTCGATTGAATATCCATTAGATTGTATAGTCTAGTTAAAAGTGCCCAGTTCTTTTAGTGTGTCATTTGAGCTCTTTTAAACAGGACCCCTACCTGGCCACGCTTATATTGGCTAGGAGTGAAATGCAGATATTGGCCCATCCATGCTCCCTTTCGACAAACAGATCTTTGGATGGTGCCATCCTGTCGACATCGGATTAGGATGTCCGGGAACGATAAGGCGTCATTATGTCCGTAGCCAGAACACAAAAACATGTTCTTGTGGGCTTGTTTCATGATGGTATTGTTTGTGGCTTCTGTGTTTACAACTCACTAACGGAATACATTGGTTTGAAATACAGTTACTATCAATTTCCGGGAAATATTAAGCAGGATTATTCTGGAGGGACTAAGAGGTGCCACGGTCAAACAGTTCAGCGAGGAACGGGCAGGTTTCCAGCCAGACAGATCATGCGCTGATAAGACCACAACAGTGTGCACAATAATACAACAAAGTGTTGAACATAATTCCCCGCTTGATATCGCATGCGTGGATTATGAAAAAGGCCTTTGATACTATTGATACTGAATCCCTTTGGGGGTTGATGCCACACTATGGGATCTCACAGAAAATCATTAACTTAATAAAGGCAACATACAGACCCACGAGGGGAAACTAATATATAGCTTTGAAATAATAACAAGCGTCGTGTCACGTTTATTATTTTTAGTCTGCACATGTGATTACGCAGACACAACACCTACCGCCAAAACTGGAGTGTGGAGCACTCCGACAGAGCTGTCCGATGCTCTGGACTTGGCTGATGACATTGTCCTCCTGTCCCACATATGACATTTTATACAAGATAAACTACACACTTGATGGGAAGTCACAACAGTTAGTTTTAAATTGCCTAGGGAAAAGACAAAAATCATGAGCATAAAGCAACCCATTTTTTTTTTTTTGCGTTCCCTCGCTTGGAACTCAAGCATTGTCCATACACGTACTGCTACTTTTAGTCTACTGGCTGGATTATTACCTTTCCCTATTACCAGTGTCCTCGCATCGGGTGAATCAACTCCGATTTCTGAGGTGCTTGCAATTTACGTCTCCAAGTCAAGGACGAGAAGTCGACATTTTAGTCAAACCGACCGGTGTGGGGATTGAACCCCCTCCCTCTGTTTCAGCACACCACATGTTGTTGTTAACCTGTTCGAACCCCGGTCGATTGCTATAGCTTTCATTGCGCATGTTGTGTAGTGTGCCCACTAATCTCTACTTCTTTCTTCTATTTATATAATGCCAAACAATATATGCGTGTTTATTTCTGTTGTCTAGTGCATCCACTAATCTCTAAAATGTTGACTCCTCATCCTTGACTTGTGGACGTAAATTACAAGTACCTCTGAAGTCGGAGTGGGTTCTCCTGATAGTGAGGGACACTGGTAATAGGGAAAGTTAATCCAGGTGCAAACTTTAGTCCAGTGTATTAGAAGTAGCGTATATGAACTACGTTTGAGTTCAAAGCGAGCGAGTGCAGAAACAAAAAGCTTACAATGCGCTTGCAAATATTGGCTAGAAACACTTGCCTCGATTATCTCTCCTGTCTCTAAATATCCCAGTTATCTGCCCTTCCTGGAGAAGTTAAAACGGCGCGCCATCTCGCGGGCTTTCCTTTGAATCACGTGCTCGGTCATCGTACGTCCTGGGAGGGAGTGTATTTAAGAGAACCCTTGACTGCCCTCTTCCAGAATTTTTTTAATATCCAGTATCAGCATTACCAAGTCAGTTTTAGGAACAATAACAAGTTATAGTTATTAAGAAATTAACGCAATACATTGCAAGGAAAGCGTTTTAGATAGAAAGATCGTACGTTTTATTTCGAATTTATCTCCATCAACGCTTTACGAAGACTTCCGGACAATTTGCAGTCAGATAGATATACTATATAATTATTTAGAAGTGTCATAGTCTTTTTTTAAGAACCTTTAAAAGTTAAGAAGCACAACAACCCGATTACAAGAGAATTATTTTCTGTGAACTGAAAGAAAACTGAACAAAAGTTATCATTTCTGTATCAGCTGTTAAAGACAGTTTCGATTTTGAACCTCCTGTTATTTTAGATAAACGTATTTCGTTTTTGATTGAATGAAGCGATAATCATTCTGACAAGGTGGAGAAGAATTTGGCAGAAGAAGAAATCGACGACCTAGTACAAGACAAAGATTTAGCAGGTTGTAAGTGAACGCACTAACGTGGTAGACGAGCATCGAGAAAAGCCCACACTTCGACGACATTACTAGCCTCTTGACTTTCCGGCACTTTTGGGGAGTTCTTCGACGAGGCTGTTGGTGTTCTTGTGTTTAAGTTGGTCAACTCCTGGGCGAGACAATCTTCATCATGTTGGCATCTTCGAGACCTGCTCTCATCTTCCTGGCCGTTCTTCTCTTCGTGTCAGTCCTCAACAGATGCGTCGTATCAGCCATCGCAGGTAAGTTGTCACGTGATATTGTTTAACATTGACTCAAGCGTAGTCCACACACGTGTTACTACGTCAAGTACACTGGCCTGATCTGTCCGCGTGGATTAGCTTGTCCTACTACCAGTGTCCCTCGCCATGAGGTAAACCCACTCCGACTTCTGAGTTATGTGTAATTTACGTCCCCTTGTCAAGGTCGAGATGTTAATATTTTAGTCCAACTGGCTGGTATAAGAGAGCTTAACTTAACGAGCGTTCTTATCCATCGGCCGCGCAGACCTCTGACAAATGATATATTCATTAGTTAGATGCCTTTTTCTCGCAGTTTGTGGAGTCATAAATCAGTTTGTGGAGTCATAAATCAGTTTGTGGAGTCATAAATCAGTTTGTGGAGTCATAAATCAGCATGTGGAGTCATAAATCAGTTTGTGGAGTTCGATTCTTGGGCATGTCGCTCCCTACAGGAGTAGTTTCTGTGGCGACGGGTTTACTGACGTAATTCGTAATCCCTCATGTTCGAAACACAGCTGCGGGCGATTTGGCGGCAGACCGTCTTGCAGCAGATATTGTCTACTGTGCTGTTCCATTTATTGTTCAATGTACTGTTCTATAGCCGGTCTCCCTGGCGAAGGTATTATTGATTCTCTCCGTAATCCCATATATCCACGTAGGATAACGCAGCTGCGCGAGATTCGGTAGCGGACCGCGCCGCGTTAGTTACTTACGAGGGTATGTGAGCCGGTCTCTTAGAAAGCAATGGAAAACTACTGAGCGTAATCTTGTCAAGACATCAGCAACAGCAGTAAAATGCTGGTGTTGACAGCGATGTCCTGCAAATAGGATATGAGGGGGGGAAAAAACGTTTGTTCTATATATTGTTTAATGTGATGTTCTATACCAGTGGTTCTCAACCTTTTTTGGCCCGTGCCCCTCTTCACCATATTTTCAGAACGTCATTCCCCCCCCCCCTTTCCTGTAAAAAATTTGGCCCGTGCCCCCCCCCCCCCTATTTTCAGAACGTCATTTCCCGCCCCCCCCCCCCTTTCATATTTCCTATCTAAAAATCCCCCCGCCCCTATAAAAAAAAAAATGTAAGGTAAATTTAATAGCACACACTAAAACAAGTCTAGACATCCACATAAAACATGATTTGTGGGTCTACTGACTTTATAAAATGAATTTTAGAAGGATGAGACGTACTTAACTGTAAAGTATGAAGGGAAAAACAATATCAAGTAATCGGTTCTTGTATTAACACGATCTTTAAATGGTCTTCATTCCCCCCCCCCCCTTGGAAACCCTAAAATTCCCCCCTGGGGGGGGGGGGATTCCCCACCGGTTGAGAACCACTGTTCTATACGTTGTCTAATGTGCTGTTCCATATATTATTTAATGTGATGTTCTATATATTGTTTAATGTGCTGTTCTATACACTGTCTAATGTGCTGTTCTATATATTGTCTAAAACGCAGTTCTACGAGGGGCGGTCTATAAGTAATGCGTCGTAATTTTTAATTTCATTCAACAGGGCGGAAATAAACAGATAAATTTCACATTGGAATAAAGCCCCAAGTCTCTACTTCAAACACTTATTGCTCTATGTGTCTCTGTTATTCGTTATAGTTTTTGCCCATCTTCTCACAAGGGTATGTATTCCCGCACGGTAAAAATTGGCGTGGCATTAAAACGGTAGTGCAGTTCTCGCATCTTTGAATGATTAAAGTCGTCGAAGACGCCCTTTAAGCTTCTTCAAAGTTTCAATGTAACTAGTCAGCATTCACCGTGTTTCCCTGTTCCAAGAAATTGAGAAGAATCACACCTTTCTCATTCCAAACCACAGAGGCCATAACTTCTTTCTTGTCGGCGATGTTGTGTGATGCCATTCCATTGACTGCCTCTTGGTTTCTAGTTCAAGGAAATGAACCCAAGTCTCATCTGTCAGAAATATTCAATAAAAACCCTTCTCCTTCAGTCTCGTAACGGTGCAGGAGGTTAATGGCTATGGTTTTCCTTGCTTCTTTATCTCTGTCAACATTCTGGGTACTCACCATGTATAAACTTTTTAATAACCCAGGTCTTTAATGATGGCCTGGGCACTACCTTTACTAATGGACAACACGGAACACAGTTCATCCAGTGTTACCCGACGGTCACCATGAAAGCAACGAATGTTGCGTGGAGTCAATGTGGTTGACGGACGGCCAGTCCGCTTTGCGTCGGCCAGTGGGAGTTGACCTAACTCAGCTTAACCACGTACCCAACGCTGACAGTGCTAACATTCACTGCTGAATCTCCATAAACAATACTCAAACGTTCGTGGATGCGAATCGGGGTCACGCCGTCATCATTGGGAAATTCTATGACATTACATTGCTTTAACCGAAATTCTTTGGTGGCCATTTTTAAACCGTTACTGTTGCGCAACCTGTGACTCTTGTGACTGAAACAGGTTGGTAGTGACACAGTGCAGAAGAGTGTTTGAGGAATCCCGCTAAATTAAAAATTGCACACCGATAAAGTATTTACATAGATACAAAGTTGGGGGAATTACTTACTGACCTTCACTTATATGTTGTCTAATGTACAGTTCTATATACTGTCTAATTTAATGTTCTATATATTGTCTCACCTGATGTTCTATATATTGTCTCACGTGATGTTCTATACATTGTCTCACGTGATGTTCTATACATTGTCTCACGTGATGTTCTATATATTGTCTCACGTGATGTTCTATACATTGTCTCACGTGATGTTCTATATATTGTCTCACGTGATGTTCTATATATTGTCTCACGTGATGTTCTATATATTGCCTCACGTGCTGTTCAATATATTGTCTCACGTGATGTTCTATATATTGCCTCATGTGCTGTTCAATATATTGTCTCACGTGATGCTCTATATATTGCCTCATGTGCTTTTCAATATATTGTCTCACGTGATGTTCTATATATTGCCTCATGTGCTGTTCAATATATTGTCTCACGTGATGTTCTATATATTGCCTCACGTGATGTTCTATATATTGTCTCACGTGATGTTCTATATATTGCCTCATGTGCTGTTCAATATATTGTCTCACGTGATGTTCTATATATTGCCTCATGTGCTGTTCAATATATTGTCTCACGTGATGTTCTATATATTGCCTCATGTGCTGTTCAATATATTGTCTCACGTGATGTTCTATATATTGCCACATGTGCTGTTCAATATATTGTCTCACGTGATGTTCTATATATTGCCTCATGTGCTGTTCAATATATTGTCTCACGTGATGTTCTATATATTGCCTCATGTGCTGTTCAATATATTGTCTCACGTGATGTTCTATATATTGCCTCATGTGCTGTTCTATATATTGTCTCACGTGATGTTCTATATAAAGTCTCTGGTGTTGTTCTATACATTGTCTCGCGTGATGTCCTATATATTGCCTCATGTGCTGTTCTATATATTGGCTCATGTGCAGTTCTATATAATGTATCACGTGGCGTTCTATATATTGTCGCATGTGCTGTTCTATATAATGTCTAATGTGCTGTTCGAAACACAATTGCAAGCGATTTAGCAGCAAACCCACTTGCGTTGGTTTTCATAAAATGGTATGAGCACCGGTCGTTCAGAAGCAATGGCAGACGTATCATATCATCATCAAGTACCATGTCAGCTGGCGTAGGCGTTTATGTCTCTCCACAAATCTCGATCTATGTTGTTCTGGATCAACTCTGCTGATGATATTCCTCCATGCTACCGTCTCAATCCATCCAGCATCATTTCTTTTGGTCTGCCTCTACCTATCTTCCCCTAGATCTTTCGTCACGATGTTCTCCAATGCCTCTCTGTTCATCACATCTTCAAAGAAAGTTGTTTGTCTCTTTCTTATATTTCTAGTTTCATAAGCCTCTTTCAGGCAATCGTTGTTAGTTACTCTGCCAAAATACTGAACGTAAATTTGCCAAGAAATCACAGTCAAAAGATGCTGAGGTTTATTGCGACGTCGTGTAAAGGATATGCAACAAATTAACTGCCATCATAGCCCTCATTACCACGTTGCAGGTCATTTACAGAAGATCGCTCTCATTATGCCCAGCGATAATTCTCTCGATCTCTCTCCTGATCTGTTGCTTCATGCACCCACATGCCCAAGGTGTCTGCCACGTCCTGTGTCCTTCTTCGTGCTGGTAGAACCCAGCCTCTTCTTCCTGGGGTCATCCCTTGCATCCCTTCTCTGTACAAGCCGCGGTGACGTGTCATATGGCCAGCTCTTCAGTTTCCGAGACATGGTGTTGGATGTAAGTCTGCCTGCTTCCATCTTCAGCTCTTGTAGAATGGCAGTATATTCCTTCTTCCATATTTGGATCTTATAAAATGTCAGTGTTTTCCTTCTTCCATCTTCACAGCTTCTAAATGTCAACGTTTTCCTTCTTCTGTGTTCACATCTTATGGAATGTCAGTATTTTTATTCTTCAATCTTCACATCTTAAAAAAGGTCAATATTTTTATTCTTCAATCTTCACATCTTAAAAAAGGTCAATATTTTCCTTCTTCCATTTTCACATCTTATAAAATGTCCGTGTTGTCCTTCTTCCATGTTCACGTCTTATAAAATATCAGTGTTTTCCTTCTTCCAACTTCACATCTTATTCAGTATTTTCCTTCTTCTATGTTCACATCTTTTAAAATGTCAGTGTTTTCCTTATTCTATCTTCACATCTTATAGAATATCAGTGTTTTCCTTATTCTATCTTCACATCTTATAGAATGTCAGTATTTTCCTTCTTCCAGGCTCACATCTTATAAAATGTCAGTATTGTCCTCCTTCCATGTTCACATCTCATAACATGTCAGTATTTTACTTCTGCTATGTTCACATATTATAAAATGTCAGTGTTTTACTTCTTTCATCTTCACATCTTATAACATGTCAGTGTTTTCCTTCTAGTCTCTAAAAAGTACTGGAGAGTTTTGGTCATAGACCATAACTTTATGAAGGGAAAATCCCAACTGCACCTCCCCGCTGGTAGAGGATGGAAACACACTACGGTGTGGCTAACACAGCTCTGGGGACCGAGTATCCACCGGAATAAGTGGACAACTCTGCAGCTTAGCAGAGCAGGGCACTCACTTGTCCTGACAGTCCGGAAAAGGTTGTCAAAGACAGAGGTAAAAGACCACCATGTATATGTGGAAGGCAAGGGGAAACCACCACATTATCTTCCCAAGACTTCATGGCAAAACACATATCAGAGTTAGTGAACGACGTTAATGGCTGTCTTAGGACATCCTCGTCCGGTAGGGACAGTCATGAGCCACAGGTGACACCAGACCGTCATCCAGCTACTGATGGCAAAATCATAAATAAAATAAATAAATTTAGAATAGGAACATGGAATGTTAGGACATTAAATGAGCTAGGAAAGTTGAACAATGTTCTAAGAGAAATGGATAGCATGAATATGAATATACTAGGCGTTAGTGAGATGAGATGGAAGGGATCGGGCAAAATTATAGCTGACAGCCACACAATAATGTATTCTGGAGGGGATACACATGAAAAAGGTGTAGGAATAATACTTGACGAAGAAACAGCCAAGTCACTTAATGGATACTGGTGCATTTCAGATAGAGTTATTTTGGTCAAAATCAAAGGCAAACCAATAGATATAAATATTATACAAGTATATACACCAACAACAAGCAGTAGTGATGAAGAAATACAACACTTTTACAACGAAATAGAAATGGCGATGCCTCAAATTGGATCACAGGAAATAAAAATAATACTTTGAGATTTTAATGCAAAAGTAGGAAAGGGGAAAATGGAGGATGTAGTGGGGAATTATGGTTTAGGTACAAGAAATGAAAGAGGGGAAAAGCTAATAGAATGGGCAAATATCAATGATATGATAATTGGAAACACATGGTTTCAACACCATAAAAGACGACTATACACATGGAAAAGCCCTGATCAGAAAATACGCAAACAAATCGACTACATACTAATTAATAAAAGATTTAGAAATGCTCTAATTAATGTAAAAACAATGCCTGGCGCCGACTGTAATAGTGATCATGTACCACTATGTGGACAAATAAAAGTAAGATTAAAGAGAGGGAAACAAATGGTTAGGAACATGAGACTTAATAAAGAGGTTCTGAAAGTAGATAAAGAAATTCAAGAACAATACATAGTGACTGTGAAAAATAGGTACAATGCAATAGCTAAAATACAGAGTATAAATGAACAATGGGAAATGTTAAGGGACTCCATTCATCAAACTAGCAAAGAAATATTACCGAAGAGAAGTCAAATAGCTAAGAAAAAATGGATGAATGAAGAAATCTTAATGCTGATGGACAAAATAAAACAGAGTAAAGATGACAAACAAGAATACGCTAAGATAAATAAAGAAATAAAAGATAAATGTTGGAAGGCAAAAGAAAGTTGGTTAAATGAGCAGTGCACAAAAAAAAATTGAATTAAATGCCATTACAGAGATACAAAAAATATGCACAAACAAATCAGTGAACTCACGGGAAGAAAAATAAGAATAAATACAGGGTGTTTGAAATCAAAAACAGGAAAGATATTATTGGAGGAAGATGATATAATGAAGAGGTGGAATGAGTATAAAAAGAATTATATGATGGGGAAAGGGAAGAATTAACAGAAGAAAGTAACTTAGAAGGTCCACCTTTTCTAAAAGAAGAAGTCGCTGACGCTATGAAATATATGAAGAAAGGAAAAGTAGCTGGACCAGATGAAATCACAATAGAAGAATTAGAAGTATTGGGAGAATTTGGAGTAGATATATTAACCAAAATGTTAAATGATATTTACAGCAGTGGATATCTACCCAGTGATATGCTGAAATCTGTATTTATAGCTATACCCAAAAGACCAGGAGCAATTGAATGTGAAGATTTTCGCACAATTAACCTCATAAACCATATCACTAAGCTTCTGCTCAGAATCATAATGAGAAGAACCAGAAAGAAAATAAAAATGGAAATTAGTGAAGAACAATATGGATTTGTGGAGGGAAAGGGCACAAACAATGCAATATATACATTACGGACACTAATAGAAAGGTCAATAGAGAAACAGAAAGACATATATTTATGCTTCATAGATTATACTAAGGCATTTGATAAAGTAAAACATGATGAGCTGATTAAAATGTTGGAAGATATCAACATTGATGGGAAAGATTTAAGAATAATAAAGAATATTTACTGGAACCAAGTAGCAGCAATTAAAATTGGAAATAAAGAGGGTAGTTACGAACAGATAAAGCTAGGAGTACGACAGGGATGTGTCTTGTCACCAGATCTCTTCTCCCTATATAGCGAAGTAATAATGAGAGAGATCAAAGAGATGCCAGGAATACTAGTTGGAGGTTATAATATAAATAATATACGCTATGCAGATGACACAGTATTGGTGGCAGATAAATCAACAGACCTACAACAATTGTTGGACACTGTAGTAACAGAGAGTGCAAGGAAAGGACTCTCCTTGAATATCAAGAAAACAGTAACAATGGTGATATCAAAGAAAATGGTGACACCAAAATGTGACATAGAAATAGAAGGAAAAATTCTTAACCAAGTGGATAATTTTAGATACCTAGGGACATTTATAACATCATATGGAAGATGTACAACAGAGATTAAGAGCAGAATAGGGCAGGCAAAAGCCTGCATTTCAGAAAATGAAGAGTATCTTGTGCAATAGGTCACTATCACTGAGTGTAAGAAAGAGAGTGCTGAAATGCTAAGTAGAACCAGTTTTGCTATATTGCAGTGAATCTTGGAATGTAAATGAACAAATTAAGAAGAAATTAGAAGCAACAGAGATGTGGTTCCTGAGACGAATGTTGAGAATTCTTTGGACTGCCAGAGTAACTAACGACGACTGCCTGAAACAGGCTAATGAAACTAGAACACTTATATACAACAATAAGAAAGAGACAAACAGCTTTCTTCGGTCATGTGATGAGAAGAGAGGCATTGGAGAACATCGTGACAACTGGAAAGATCGAGGGGAAGAGAGGCAGAGGCAGACCAAGAGAAATGATGCTGGATGGATTGAGACGGTGGCATGGAGGAATATCAGCAGCAGAGTTGATCCAGAAAACCAAAGACCGAGATCTGTGGAGAGCCATGAACGCCTACGCCAGCTGGCATGGCACTTGATGATGATGATGATGATGATGATGATGTTTTCCTTCTTCCATATTCACATCTTATAAGAGGTCAATGTTTTCCTTCTTTCTTGTTCACATCTTATAAACGGTCAATGTTACCTTTCTTTCTTGTTCACATCTTATAAAATGTTGGTGGTTTACTTCTTCCATCTTCAAATATTATAAAATGTCAGTGTTTTCCTTTTTCAATCTTCACATCGTATAGAATGTCAGTGTTTTCCTTCTTCCATGTTCACACTTATAAAATATCAGTGTTTTCCTTCTTCCATCTTCATTTCGCATAGAATGTCAGTGTTTTTCTTCTTCCATGTTCACATCTTATAAAATATCAGTGTTTTCCTTCTTTTATTTTCACATCTTATAAAATGTCTTTGTTTTCCTTCTTTTATTTTCACATCTTATAAAATGTCTTTGTTTTCCTTCTTCCATGTTCACACTTATAAAATGTCAGTGTTTTCCTTCTTCCATCTTCACATATCATAAAATGTCAGTGTTTTCCTTCTTCCATATTTACATCTTGTAAATTGTCAATGTTTTCCTTCTTCCATGTTCACATCTTATAAAAGGTCAGTGTTTTCCTTCTTCCATGTTTAAATCTCATAAAATGTCAGTATTTTCCTTCTTCCACGTTCACATGTTATAAAATGTCAGTATTTTCCTGCTTCCGTGTTCACACATGATTGAATGTCTGTATGTTCCTTCGTTCATGTTCACATGTTATAACATGTCTCTTCCATGTCCAGATCTTTTAGAATATCAGTATTGTTATTCTTTCATGTTCATATTTTTGTACAATGTCAGTATTTGTTTTCCCTTCAATGTTCAGATCTTGTAGAATATCAGTATTTTCCTTCTTCGATGACCTGATCGTGTACTCGTAGAATGTCCTATTTTCTCTCGTCTTGATATTTGATACATTCAGCACTTATCTGCAACATTTCAGCCGTGAAGCTCCACGTGTCTTCTTCAGTGATTGTCAACTTGTCCATGACTGACATGTGTGTGTGTGTGTGTGTGTGTGTGCGTGTGTGTGTGTGTGCGTGTGTGTGTGCGTGTGTGTGTGTGTGTGTTGGCACAGGGAAGATGTCAGTTATCGTTTGTCATGTCATCATGTCTCAATAGCCACCAAGGTCTTTCTATCACTTGTGTTTACAGTTGTGGTTTGTGTGCACTAGGACTAAGATTCTGACTGACCAGTGCTGGCCATCGATGTTCGGTCAATGGTTGGTCAAGGGCAGCACGGATACTTATAAGTGGTTGTGGTAGTAGTTGTAGTTGCTTTTGTTGTTGTTGCTGCTGATGCTGCTGCTGCTGTTACTGCTTTTTGTAGTGATAATAGTAGTTGTTGTTGTTCCTGTTGTTGTTGCTGCTACTGTTGTAGTAGTAGTAGTAGTAGTAGTAGTAGTAGTAGTAGTAGTAGTAGTAGTAGTAGTAGTAGTAGTAGTAGTAGTAGTAGTAGTAGTAGTAGTAGTATCGTCAGTAGTTATCATCATCAAGTGCCGCTCTGCACGGAGTGAAGTCTACAGACAACAAAACATGTTTATTATCTACAAGGTAACTTACTTAACAAGTCGCCCCACTAAATAATCCAACACTTAATTTCCGGCGAGGACCCAGCGTGTCGGCTCAGACAACAATCAGAGAGACAAAAACAAACTGCTTTACCAGGAAATGAACGACGCCGATTCTTTGATCTCTCGCGTGAAGACAGATTAGAGAAAACAACATTATCACAGGGTGATTTTCTGCAGAAATATAAGACAATGATTTCCGCTAGCAATCTCAGGATTATTTATGTGGTGTTTGATCGCTTTCCTGTCTGCTTCCTATGATGGCGTGTTATTTTATTACTCAGTTTATAAATAAACACTTCTGTCAGGTTTTAGTCATATGTGGCTGAGCTACTGTTTGACAGTAGACGGTACTACCTGCTTTCTGTTAGCGCCGAATAGTTGGGCGGCGCTCACCAAACCCAACGCCCGACATTGTGCAAACGGCTTCTGGCGGAGAAGTGCGATTGGGAGAGTACAAGCCCTACCCTAATACGAGGAAATGCAGGTCTAAGACTAAATGTCAAGGCAAAGCAGACCAGGTCCTAAACCTTGGCTGGAAACTGCTCTAGGATGTAAGCTCCGACATGCGGACAGTTAGAGCATTGCTTTGCTGATCCGGCAGCTTCTGTAGCTTGTCTGGTTCCAGATGCATTGAGTTACTTTTCCTCTGGAGTAAACTAAGCAGGCCGAGAGAGAGAGAGAGAGAGAGAGAGAGAGAGAGAGAGAGAGAGAGAGAGAGAGAGAGAGAGAGAGAAAGCAGACAGACAGACAGACAGACAGACAGACAGACAGACAGACAGACAGACAGGCAGAGATCATTCTGCATGGGCAACACATTGTCTCTACAATTCAGTCCAAGCTGTGTGTGATGGAGAGGTATAACTACATTTTACAAACTACTGTCTGTCAAGACGGCAAGGTGCCAGTCAGTCAGTCAGTCAAATAAAGTGAATGGTCATAGACTAAATGTTGTGGACAAACTCACCTATCTTGCCAGCACTGTACTTATCTTGGCAGCACTGTGTCCCAAGCTGCCATAATTGATGACGAAGTAAATGCAAGAATCTCCAAGGCCAACGTGGCCTTTGGCAGATTGTACAAGAATATGTGTGGGACATAATGGAATAAGCCTGCAAACAAAGCTGAAAGTCTTCAAAGCCAGTGTACAGCGCAGAACAGCTTCCTTGATGTAGAATACCCACAGGACCTCTGGATCCGAGTCTACACAGATGAGTCAGCACAAAATACTGTTCGAAATGGAGGAGCGGGAGTGTACATAGAATACCCAAATAATACTAGGGACACAGCTAGAGTACCGACAGGAAAGTACTGCCATAACTACGATGCTGAAATTGAGGCAATCAAGATAGCAACAGAGAAATTACTAAATACCAGCCAACTTGTGGTGCTATTGACAGATGCAAAATCAGTACTCGAGGCGCCCCTGTCTGGAAAATACTAAAGACACTACTTTCTGAACTTAGCAGTCAGCATTGGGTCACCATACAGTGGATACCATCCCACTGTGGAATACCTGGAAACGACAGAGCTGATCGATTGGCTAAGGAAGGAGCAAAAGAAGGACTGCCTGGTGTGCCCGTTACATACCACCAAAAGAAAAGAATGATCAAATCAGTCAGAAAGCCACCAAAACCTGCTCAAAACGACTACCACTTTATGGACAGACCAGAACAAGTCATTATTCTGAGCCTCAGGACAGGACACAATATTACGCAACCACATGTATACAAAATTCAAGATTAGTGAATCAGCCGTGTGCACATGTGGATTGGCGTCGCAGACAGCAGAGCACATACTCCAAGACTGCCCAAATTACAACATGTCTAGGCAAACTTTCTGGCCTAGAGAGACAACTGTGGAAGATAAATTCTATGGACCGCTGAGTGAATTTTAAAAAAGACAGTTAAATTCATACAAGAGACAACATTGCAGTTTTAGACATTTTTCAAGCGAACGAAAGAAGAAGAAGAAGAAGAAGAAGAAGAAGAAGAAGAAGAAGAAGAAGAAGAAGAAGAAGAAGAAGAAGAAGAAGAAGAAGAAGAAGAAGAAGACTACAAAGCAGTCGTATTATCCACACTGCTGTATGCTTGTGGAATCTGCACTGTTTACTAGCGACATGCTAGGAAATTAAACCACTTCCACAAGTCTGCCTTAGGAAGCTATTGAATGGCAAGACAAGATTCCAGACACTGAAGTCTTAGAAAGAGCGTCTATGCCCAGTATCCACACTCTACTAATGAAGAATCAGAATCGCTGGGCTGGTCTCTTGACTCGCATGCCAGATCACAGGTTCCCTAAACGATTTTTTACGGCGAGCTGCGTTGTGGTAAACGCTCCCATGGCGGTCAGAGGAAACGCTTTAAAAACACTGAAGATCTCACTAAAAGCCTTTGAAATTCATCACGACACTTGGGAGACTGCTGCCAGAGACCGTAATTCGTAGCGTACATCATTACGCAAGGGTGCAGTCACTATAGTGAAGCAACTAGGACTGCAAGAGCTGTGGGGGGAAAAAGCTGGACAAAAAAAAACCACTGCAGGAGATCCTCCTCTCAGGAACGTCAAGCATTCTTTGCCCACATTGCCAAAGAACATTTCGAGCCAAAATAGGCCTTATCAGCCATGTTAGAACTCACGGCTCCATACTCTCAACCCACTGGATGAAGTGAATGGTCATCATCATTCTTGAAGGACAAACAAATAAACACACAAGTGTGTTGTTTGGCGCTCATAGAAGTAGAATAAAGAAGAAAGAAGGAAGGATTTGAAGATGTACTGGACAACAACAAAATTGAAAGCGTAAGTTATCTACGTACTGTCTTCGTGGCCTCAAAGGTGTTTCCCCATTGATATTCTTTAACTCAGACCGAGTGGTTTAAAAACATGGCCCTCGCACCTAACTCAAGTAGAACTGGGTTCGAATCACCGCTGTACGGCTTTTTTTCCCCTTCAAAATATTGAACATGGAGATGTTAGACCCTGCTCCTTATATCCTGGGGTAGTGGATCGAACTTCTGGTCTCTTCGGATAAAAATGAAAAAACACACGGAGGGCCCTTTGAGGTTTGTCCAGGATACAAAGTGGACTTTGATTGCAAATGTGGCTCCTGAGACGAATGTTGCTACTATCTTGGACTGCCAGAATAACTAACAATGACTGGAAGAATCTAATGAAACTAGAACTTTATATATAATTGTAGGAAATAGACAAACAGCGTTCTTTGGTATTGTGATGAGAAGAGATGTATTGGAGAACATCGTGACAACTGGAAAGATCAGTCGAAAAAGAGGTAGAGGAAGAGGCGTAGCCTAAGTAAATTATATTGGATGGACTGAGACGGTGGCATGGAGGAATGTGATCACCAGAGTTGATCCAGAACACCAAGGATCGAGATCTGTGAAGAGAGATGACCTCACACGCCAACCGACAAGGCACATGATGATGATATTGCAGACAGACTACTGATCAATCATTGTGGACGTTTCGAACCAATTCTTATGTATAGAAGTAAATCATGGACAATTAGCGCGGAAGCTGAGCAGCTTGTGGTGTTACAAACGAAGATAAGAGCACCGAGGACAGTTAGCGCAGAAGCTGCAGAAATGTGGTGTTACAGAAGAATGATGAGATCACCGAGGGCAGTTGGTGCGGAAGCTGCGGTGTTATAGAATGATGAGAACACCGGGAACAGTTAGCGTGGAAGCTGCGGAAATGTGGTGTTACAGAAGAATGATGAGAACACCGAGAACAGTTAGCGTGGAAGCTGCGGAAATGTGGTGTTACAGAAGAATGATGAGAACACCGAGAACAGTTAGCGTGGAAGCTGCGGAAATGTGGTGTTACAGAAGAATGATGAGAACACCGAGAGCAGTTAGCGTGGAAGCTGCGGAAATGTGGTGTTACAGAAGAATGATGAGAACACCGAGAGCAGTTAGCGTGGAATCTGCGGAAATGTGGTGTTACAGAAGAATGATGAGAACACCGTATACTGGTAGACAGAGCAATGAAGATATCTTGACAGAAGTTAGCTCTTACAGAGAACTGGTCACTCACATCAGAAGAAGACAATCCACATTCTGTCTGACTCTTTGTTATTGTTATATATATGTTCTAGTTTCTCTAAGCCTATTTCAGACAATCATTGTTAGTTACTCTGGTAGTCCAAGGAATTCCCAAACATTCACCTCAGGAACCACATCACCGTTGCTTCCAAGTTCTTCCTATTTGTTCACTCACGTTCCATGATTCACTACCATACAGCAAAACAGGTTCTATTGAGTTGAGTTGAGTTGAGTTAAGAACCGACATCACTGCACTCAGAACATTACCATATGTGCCCCGTTCCGTCATTCAACAGCAAGCGAAGAGTCATACTACTAATTGTTCCCACCGCTATCTGATTTAAAGTTTGTCCTGGTCTTCCCTCTCAGTTTTGACACTTTTCCAGAACTCCTACCGATCCCCCGTAATCTCATTCTTTCCACATGGGTTCTCAATCTGTTCCCCCGCCTTCTCCACCTGGTCCTACAAACGCATTACTACCTATCCCTTGTCCATAGGCAATCTACCACTAAGAGGTGCATTCCCTGCCAGCTTATCAGCCTGTTCATTCCCCCACACCCCCGAATGACCATGGCAAATTATCCATATAATTCTCACATTCTGTGACCTCTGAAGCGACGATAGCCATTCCACACGAAACATTCCATTCTACACCTTACTAAGCATACTCCTTGAAGCCGTAATGAATACGTGTGTTGCAATAGTCTCCTCTAACTAACGGCATGCCGCTGTTACTGCCTCCACCTCCATTCTCATGCTGGAGGTCGTAGTCTCATATGCCAGGCTCTCTCTTTTCAAGACTCGTCCATTAGCCTTCGCAATAAAGCCCCAACCACTACGTCTGTTTCTCACCACTGACCCATAGGTTTAGATGACTATGTCACCTTGAAAAACAGGTTCTATATAACGTTTCAGTTCGCTTTTTCTTGACTTCAATGATAGTGACTTATTGTATTTACATTTTCATTGTCTGGAATGCAGCTTTCGCTTGACCTATTGTGTTCTTAACCTTTGTCTTGCACCTTCCATATGATGTTCTAATTGCACCTAGGTATTTTGTTTATCAACTTGGTTCAGAATGTTCCCATCTATTGTTTTTTACATGGTGGTGTCACAATTTTCTTGGATATAACTATTGTTTTTGTTAGCTTACACATTATGAAAGATTAATTTGACAATTTGAATATATCTAGCTTAAGCATTATCTAAGAATAGTTAGACAATTTGACTTTGAATACATCTAGCTTAAGCATTATCTAAGAATAATTTGACAGTTTGACTTTGAATATATCTAGCATAAGCATTATCTAAGGAAAGTTTCACAATGAATAGAGTCCATTTCTCAGAATCCATTTCTCGGAGTACACTTCTCAGAGCCCATTTCTCAGAGTACATTTTTCACAGTACACTTCTCATATTACACTTCTCAGAGTACATTTCTAAGAGCCCATTTCCCATACTACATTTCTCATACTACATTTCTCAGAGTACATTTCTCATTCAACACGTCTCAGAGCACACTTCTCATACTACACTTCTCAGTGTACACTTCTCATATAACACTTCTCAGAGTACACTTTTCATACTACACTTCTCAGAGTACACTTCTCATATAACACTTTTCGGAGTACACTTCTCATACTACACTTCTCAGAGCACACTTCTCATACAACACTTCTTAGAGCAAATTTCTCATACTACATTTCTCAGACTCATCATCAACATCATTATGTGCCATGCCGGTAAGCGTGGGTGGTCATGTTTTGCCATCTCACTCGATCACCAGAGTCGTGGATCAGCTCCGTGTTCCTGTCTCGACCATACCATGTGGCCAAGCTATCCAGGTATTTGCTTCTAGGTCTTCCTCTTGGTCTGTTCCCTTCGATCTTACCAGCTGTCACCAAGTTCTCCAATTCATTTCTTCTCATAACATGCCCAAAAAATTTTGACTGTCTGCGTCTAATATCTCTAATCAGTTTACGATCTTCATTTGCTTCATTGGTCTTTCTGGCTGTCCATGGTATTCTTTGCATTTTCCTCAGAAACCACATTTCTACAGCCATCAGATGTTTTTCAGCTTGACTGCTCATTGTCCAAGCTTCACATCCATATAAAAGTACAGGTTCTATGTAGCACCTCAACACTCTTTTTCTCGTTTCAATTGACATCTTTTTATTGGTCAGTATGTTTTTCATCTTGCTAAAGGCTACCTTAGACATGGCGATTCTTGTTCTAATCTCTTCAAGGCATCTCCCATCAGATGTTATTACTGTTCCGAGATAATTGTACCTATTCACTTGTTGAAGAATATTCCCATTTACTTGTATATTACATTGTGGTATTTCGTTCTTCCTAGTGACGACCATAATCTGTGTCTTTTTACAATTTAATTCTAACCCTCGTTGTTCACTGTGTGTAACAACTGCATCTACTAAATGTTGCAGGTCCTGTTCATTGTCTGCAATCAAGACTGTATCGTCTGCATATCTAATGTTATTGATGCATCGTCCCCCAATGTTGATTCCTTCCATATCTTCAATATTTCTGAAAATATTTTCACTGTACAGGGAAAACAGATCTGGAGACATTACACATCCCTGTCTCACACCTCTCTTGAATAGGCTGATATTGGCCTACTTCATTATCAACTCTTATGGCAGCTTGTTGTTTCCAATATATGTTTTTTACAAGTCTAAGGTCTTTTCCATCAATTTGTAGATCTTCAAGCATCCTTATCATGTCGACATGTCTCACTTTATCGAAAGCCTTTGTGTAGTCAATAAAGCAAAGGTGTAGATCTTTGTTTACTTCTATAGATCGTTCAATTACGGTTCTCAGTAAATATACAGCATTTACTGTACCCTTTCCTTCTACAAACCCACATTGTTCTTCTCCTATTTCAGGTTGTATTTTCCTCCTAATTCTTTGCATGATAATTCTTAGCAAAATCTTCGTGATGTGACTCATTATACTAATTGTTCGATGTTGATCACATTCCAAGGCTCCTGATTTCTTTGGGATTGCAATAAATACAGAATTACACTAATTCATGAGGTATATTTCCAGTATCATATATTGTATTAAGCAGACTGGTAACTTTATCTATTCCATATTCTTCTAAAGCATTAATCATTTCTGTTGTGACACTGTCTGAACCGGGGGTCTTGCCAGATTTCATATGGTTAAGAGCATTCTGAACCTCCATCTTCAAAATTGCTGGTCCTTCATTATTATTTTGAACATCGTAGTGTTCGTCTCTGTTGTCGTCATAAAGGTTTTTCACGTAATCTGACCATACATGTAAGATCTGATCTTTTTCTATTATGACTCTTCCATCTTTTGTCTTTAGGCAGCCTGCTGATGTACGTGTTCTTTGATTAGTAAGCTCCTGGATTCTTTTGTGCATTAATTTCGCATTTTTACTGTTGTGTTGTTTTTCAATTTCTTCGCAATTTTTCTCAAGCCATGTTTCTTTTGCCTCCCTACATAAGGTTCTGACTTTTCTGTGAATTTCTTCATATTTAGCAGGATTATTTTTGTTCTGTCTTCTTGTTTCCATTAGTTGTAAAATTTCTTCAGTCATCCATGTCTTACGGCCCACTTTCTTTAATTTTGGAATAGTTTTTTTCTGCTGCACAACTGATTGAATTCTTCAGCATTTCCCATTGATCATCTACATCTTGAAATAGGATCTCTAGATCAGACAATAAATCAAATTTGTTCTTTACTTCTATGTTAAAATTATCTTGTATTTCTTTGTCAGTTTTCAATTTGCACAAGTCATATTTAGGGTTTCCTGCTATATACTTGACTTTCTTTAATTTTACCCTCAATGTGCCTGTAATTAATCTGTGATCACTGTAACAGTCTGCATTTGGAACTGTTTCTACGACTGTTAACGCATTTCGAAACCTTCTGTTAATCAGGATGTAATCTATCTGGTTTTTAATCCTGCTGTCTGGACTCCTCCATGTCCATAATTTTCTAGGATGCTGTTTAAACCAGGTGTTTCCTACAACGATTTCTTGTTCTTTTGCCCATTCTACAAGTCTGTATCCTCTTTCATTTCTTTCTCCCAAACCATGGTTGCCTACACTGCATCCATCGCCTTGCTTTCCTATTTTTGCGTTGAAATCACCCATTATGATATTTATTTCTGATTTTTTGCAGTTCTTCAAAGCAGACTCCATGTCGTTCTCAGACTACATTTCCCATAATACACTTCTCATACTATACTTCTCAATGTATACTTCTCATACTACACTTCTCGGGGTACACATCTCAAACAACACTTATCAGAGCACACTTCTCATAACCCACTTATTAGAGTACACTTCTCAGAGTACAATTCTCAGAGAACACTTCTCGGAGCCTATTTCCCATAGTACACTTCTCATACTACACTTCTCATACTACACTTCTCAGAGTACATTTCTCAGAATACACTTCTCAGAGATTACTTCTCGGAGCCCATTTCTCTAAATCCAGATCTCAGATTACACTTCTTAGAGTACACGTCTCATTGTACATTTCTCATAGTATACTCCTCGGAGCCATTTCTCAGAGTACACTTCACTGAGCCCATTTCTCACAATACATTTCTCAGAGCCCATTTCTCATAGCCCAATCGAGTAAAGTGTCTCCCAGGAGATGTCTTCAGCATATTTTTGTGTCTGCGCCCTTGCTACAACTATTTCCTGAAAACCTTTAAGAGAACTTAAAAAGAACCCAGAGACAGCTGCGTTCGTGAAAATATGGTCGGGACACAATCGTGGAGATTGACAGACGGGGTCAGTTATGCGATGAAAGCACACAGATGATGACATGAGGCTGACAGTGAAGAGAACAAAGTGGGGCTGTGACAGCCATGCACTTGTTTCTCTGATGGTTGCTGGTGTTTTTGCTTCCAGCGCAAAGAAAAGTGAAAATGGACAAATGTAGAAAGGAGTCTGGAAACACTAATCGATAGATGATCTTTTGCAGAACTTCGTTCTCATCTCGACCCGCTGGAGAGACTCTTAATTGCTTACTAGTTCTACTGCCTCGTGAAATGTCATGCCTAGAATGTCTTTCATCCGCTACGTGTAACTTCGTGTTGGTGTTCTCCTGCCTCTTTTTCCAGGAACTCGCTTTCCATTGCTGCTCTTTCTTCTTCTTCTTCTTCTTCTTCTTCTTCTTCTTCTTCTTCTTCTTCTTCTTCTTCTTCTTCTTCTTCTTCTTCTTCTTCTTCTTCTTCTTCTTCTTCTTCTTCTTCTTCTTCTTCTTCTTCTTCTTCTTCTTTCTCTTCCACTTCCTCTTCTTCTTCTTCTTCTTCTTCTTCTTCTTCTTCTTCTTCTTCTTCTTCTTCTTCTTCTTCTTCTTCTTCTTCTTCTTCTTCTTCTTCTTTCTCTTCCACTTCCTCTTCCGCTTCTTCTTCTTCTTCTTCTTCTTCTTCTTCTTCTTCTTCTTCTTCTTCTTCTTCTTCTTCTTCTTCTTCTTCTTCTTCTTCTTTATCTTCTTCTTCTTCTTCTTTACCCGCCCCGCCATTTAACCAATGCACGGCCAGCTGTCCTATCTGTGACTAATCCTGTAGTCCGCTCCATGTCCTCACAATGTTGTCCATCTCTGTCTGTAAATCTCTTATTCGTGTGTTTTAGCCCTCCCCTACCCTTATCGTTAGCCTTGTGGGTTTTAGACAATAAAGTTTCTAACTATATTGTTCTCAGGTTTTCCCATTGTGTGTCCTACCCAGTGCCAGCGTATCTCCCCGACCTTTTGGTTTACTGGAGATTTCTTTAGCTTGATTCTATTTAAGCGTCTGCACCGTTTATTATAGTTTTCAGTTTCCGAGAATTGGTGCTGTTTATGAGCCTGGTTTCTTTCACTGTTAAATCTTGCAGAATGTCCGTGATTGTATTCTTCTTGACTTTCACAGTGTGGAAACCGTAAACTGATTAGAGAGATTAGACGTAGACAGTCAAAATTTTTTTGGTATCGTTATGAGAAGAAATAAATTGAAAAACTTCGTGACAACTGGCAAAATCGAGGGTATGAGAACAAGGGGAAGACAGAGAAGTAAGTACCTGGATGGCTTCGCCATGTGGTGTGGTCGAGAAAAGGACACTGAGCTGATCCACTACTCTGGTGATCGAGTGAGATGGCGAAACATGACTGCCATGCTTATCGGCATGGCACATGATGATGATGATGATGATGATGATGATGATGATGATGATGATGATGATGATGATGATGATGATGATGATGATGATGATGATGATGATGATGATGATGATGATGATGATGATGACTCCTGGTATTCCATGAATGCCCAAATGCTGCTCACGAAAATATGGAGGACATTGAAAGAAAGACGCCAGTCACAGACAATAGAACTTTTATTACTCCTCTTACAAAGCCTAACGGCAAGTGGAAGACAGCAACAACATCAACAACAACAACAACAACAACAACAACAACAACAACAACAACAGCAACTTACATAACATAGCGAAAACGAAATTAAAAACCAACCAAACGGTTGTT
>JACEFZ010004389.1:0-19745 GCA_014155875.1 Cepaea nemoralis | reverse complement strand
AAGATTAGTTTATAAAGAACCTCATCTGGGAATTTAATGTATAGTTTTACAGGATAACTCACGCGGTTAAAGATTTGAGTATATAGTTTATAGGAAAACACATACATTCAGGTAAATGTAATATATAGTTTACAGGAGAACTCACACGATTAAAAAGTTTAGTGTATAGTTTATAGGACAAGGTATTTACAGCATATAATTTAATGTATAGTTTATTGGAAAATGTACGTATAGGCAGATAGTTTAATGTATAGTTTATTGGAGAAGGTATGTACAGTCAGCTAGTTTAATGTATAGTTTATTGGAGAAAGTATGCAGTCAGATAGTTTAATATACAGCTTAGGGGAGACGGCATGTATAGACAGAGAGTTTAATATATTGTTTAGAGGAGAAGATACGTGCAGTCAAGTATAGCCAAAGTGTATGGTATACATCAGAGAAGGCACGTATAGGCAGAGTTTAAAGAAGAATGGTTAATGTATAGTTTAGAAGAGAAAAAACGTACAGTTAGAGATTTTAATGTATAGTTTGACAGGCAAGAAATATTGTCCTAGTTAATAGCTACACTTGAGGAGAAAATACATACAGTCACATATAGTAATAGTTTAATGTATTGTTTAGAGCAGGGGTCACCAAACTACGGCCCGCGGGCCGGATCCGGCCCGCCACGTCAATTCATCCGGCCCGCCGTCGGTACTCGAGCTTTGCTTGATATAACGTATGAAACACAAGACGTTGTGATACAATTTAAATGTAAATATTATGTTTAGAATAATAGGATATCTTCACACGTGCGGGGGCCTCCTGGCTGCACTAGGCTGTTTATTTAGGCGGCCCTATTTATATATTTTGCAAACCTTATGAGATATATTTTATTACCAAATGAAGCCGCCTGTCACGGCTCTACAAGAGTATGGAGTAGCACATCCCAAGATACCCTGGTAAAAATTGCATAGGATGCTGGGATGTTGTGCTGGTGTGCCTACAAGAGCCCAGTAACTCCATTTCCCGCCTCTTTGGCCTTGAGAACAACTGAGGCCGAAGTGATGCTGATGTCTAATATTCAGCAGAGGGTTTGAACTCATCCCTCTGAGCCACTATAAAGCACATGGGCGAACATGCCCCAGGCACGATCGAGCGTGTCTACTGTTTTTCCAGACCGCAGATGAGAAGGCAGACAGGCCCTGTGAAGATCCAAAAGATCCAAGAGGATCTTGATTGCGCATTGACAATTATCTGCTGTGGGGTGAGTTTTGAATGAACCTTCAAAGTTTAAATAGGAATATAGGAATATAATAGCTATGTCTGTGCCTGAGAACAATAATGGAGGGGTATATGCCTGGGAAGAGAGGAAGAGGAAGGCCAAAGAGAAGATGGGTGCAGGATGTGGCGGATGATCTCCAGATGGATGTATCTGAAGCGGGACATCTTATTTATGATCGAGAGGTCCTCCGGAAAGTTGTTATGGGAGCGAGGTTCTGCAATGGACATGCTACTGAATGAATGATCTTTGTTCCATCTTGTTGTCTGACAATTGCTGGTGTTGTATATCAGACTACAGTTACAGTGTTGGATGATTATCCATGCTTTGATGAGGATCACTGGTACAGTGTTGGATAACTACCCATGCTGTGATGGAAGATCACCGGTACTGTGAAGGATGACGTGTATATTTATTCATGGGGATGCCCATTTTGTCATTGCTTCTAATCATGAATTTTATTTATTAGGGCATTGACATTATTAATCAGATGTTGTATCTTTTCAATTCTGATTCCCTGTACACGGACCTGAATTTCTTATGATATCTCTAAATCGTTTTTTTTTCTTGTTAGGTATAGAGATAGAATGCGATTCTCATTGTCTTCGTATTCCTCTCTTTTTCTACAGCCCATGAGCAGTCGGCGTTGTGCTATCTCTATCATCTCTATGCGGTTACTCAAAGGTACCTATAAACTGTATATGTACCTTTGATGAGCCGCAGCGTCACCAGTGACCCCTAATCCTCTACTTTTCTTGTGTTTCAATAGGATTTTAATTATGTTTTTAATTTAATGTCTTTTTTCATTTTCAGATCCCGTGTACTTCACCCTTAATTATGGCTTCTAGGAAAAGAAAAGTGGACGCCGAGTGTCGATTTTTCAATGAAGAATGGGGAGTAAAGTACTTCTTTGTGGAAATAAAGGACCAGAACACCAGTTGCGTAATATGCAGCGAAAGTGTTGCCGTTTTGAAAGAGTACAATCTTTGGCGTCACTACGAAACAAAACATCTATCAACATATTAAACGTTTTCTGGAAAGTTACGCTCTGGGAAATATGAGAATATTAAACGTGGTTTTGAAACAAAGAAATCTGTTCACAAGAAAATTTGCTGAAAATGAAACTGTCACTCGTACAAATTACACAACAGTGCATACTATGGCAGAACGAGGAAAACCGTTTACTGATGGCAACTTCATCAAAGAGTGTATGATCGAAGCAGCAAATGACTTGTGTCCTGAGAAAGCCAATTTGTTTGGAACTATCAGCCTCTCGGCAAGTTCAGTTGTGCGAAGAACAGAAGAACTTGGAGAGAACATAGTGATACAGATACGCGAGAAAGCTAGGAACTTGTTGTGGTATTCTCTGGCGCTGGATGAGTCTACCGATCTCTCGAGTACGTCACAACACCTCGTGTTTATTCGTGGTTACAATTTTGACTTTCATATAACGAAAGAGTTGGCGTCCGTTTGCAGCATGTATTTTCGTGGAAGTGCAAACAATTTTGGAAGACTATAACCTTCGGTGGAATCAGCTTCGAGGTGTTACAGTTGATGGAGAAAAAAACATGGCTGGAGTGAGGAAGGGTCTGGTGGGGCAGATCAGGACTCAGTTGGAAGATTTGCAAATTCCGGGCGCTCTGTTCATACACTGCATCGTACATCAGCAAATATTCTGTGGGAAAGACTTAGATATTTATTGTGTATTGAAACCAGTTGTTTCTGCTGTGAAGTTCAATCGGGAACACGTACTCATTCACCGTCAGTTCTAGGCTTTTCTTGAAGAAATTGATTCTAAATTCGGTGACTTGTCTTAACACACATCAGTCATGTGGCTCAGCTGCGGTAAAGTCCTGCTTTGTTTTTACAAGCTCCGAAACGAAATAGATGTTTTCCTCACTGAAAAATGTAGAGTTGATCCACAGCTGTCAGATCCTACCTGGCTGTCAAAGTTGTCATTTTTGGTCGACATGAATGAACTGAACTTGAATCTTCAGGGACAGGATTACCTCGTCTGTGATCTCTACAGAACCATTAAAGGATTTCGGAGAAAGCTGTCATTGTTGGAAGCACAACTGGAAGGAGAAAACATATCTCATTTTCACTGTTTCAAAAAGTTTGGAGAGATTTTCAGATCTTGACAGAATTGAGAGTGACATTCTTCTGTTCCAGAATCCGTTTGATTGTAGCTGTCGCGGTGCACTTGAAACCCATCTATTCTGCATATGCAAACAGTAGAGTATTATGGATGGAATTATAAATGTTGCCTACTTTTATTATTAAGTTTATAACTATGTCTGTGAATGCCTGTCAGGAAATATTGGGGTGTTGTAAAACGTTACCTTACACCGATCAAATATTGCTTAGTCATGGAGTTGGCAGTCGGGGTCAAAGGTTGACCAATGAAAAGGCAGGAGCCGACCAATGAAAACACGGTAGACACATGCCCGCGCCTGGCCAGCAGCCCCTCGGTCATTTCATCAGGCGGGCCTAGCGTAGACAGTCGAACTCCAGTTTTTATCATCTATATCTATAAAACAGAGTGTATGTGACTTTGTTTGTTTGTGTGTATTGGATGCGTTCGATAACGGTACATCCGATTGAGATGAAATTTTCTACACGTCCTCCTTTCATTCCTGTGCAACCGACTATAATAGTTTCTTAGTGTAAAATCTTCTACTTATTTAATAACATTTACTTTTTCATTTTTCATTATATAATGTCTATATAGCAGGGGGACTTCACTCTAGAAAAGTTATTTCAAGGGGCATAACTTTTAATAACATTTCTATATACTTTATAGTCATATTGTTGGACTTACTTGCACTATTGTTAAACTCTTTGTCTATAGTTATTTTCAGGCATATGAGTTATAATAAATAATGATATAATCTTTAAGGCATTTTCAAAGTTTTCATAAAAATAATGCATAATGCATAACATTGTAACCCATCTTTTTCTGCTTAAAGAACTTATCAACTGTCATGTCGGTGATTAAAAACAGTTTTCATTAAAAATAATGAATGGTGTGTGGAAGGACATTCTTTTAAGTTACTGTGCGCCAGGAGCTGGGCGAAACCACGCCGGGTCAGATAGATAGACAGACAGACAGATAGTCGGGAACGGAAGCTTATTTGACTACTTATATGAATTAAATGACATGCTCCCCACCAGGGACTGGGTGAAACCGGGCCGGGTCAGACAGACAGACAGATAGACAGACAGACAGTCGGGAACGGGAGAGCTTATATGACTACGTATATGAATTAAATGAGATGCTCCCCACCAGGGACTGGGTGAAGCCGGGCCGGGACAGACAGACAGACAGATAGACAGACAAACAGATAGTCGGGAACGGGAGAGCTTATATGACTACTTATATGAATTAAATGAGATGCTCCCCACCAGGGACTGGGTGAAGCCGGGCCGGGTCAGCCAGACAGACAGACAGACAGACAAATAAGCAGACAGACAAACTGATAGATAGATAGATCCCCTCCAGGGCCTGGGCGAAGCCGGGCCGGGTCAGCTAGTACTTGCTAAAAGGCAAAATCTACGACTTGTCTGTTATATACTGTTAGGCCCATGCTTTGGTGATCCAATAAATAATTGTAGGGTGAGTTGGAAACATGTATAACTATGTATATATTTTTGTATGTACTAATAATCCAGTTCTTTTACAGCATTAGAAATCTCCAGGGCTAGTAGATTTCATTAGGCTGTTGTGTGATATTCCCAGTTATTTATGTGGTAGTAGGATCTCGTGTCTCTAGATTAATGTTCAATCTTAATGGCAGGTTTCATAGTGTTTAGGATTGCTATACTGTCAGAGAAGATTCAGTTGTTCAGAGGCTTATATAAATTACTTACAATGGATGACGCAAGCCATGCTTGCTAACATTGTCAGAAACATGTTGGTATCAAATTGCTAGGACAAGCTATGATTGTACGGTGATTGTCAAGACAATCCCCAGGCAGGAGTACATAAGCTTGTTGTCTAGGATAGTGATTACTTAGGAGTTGTAGGGAAGGATTGTAAGTGCAATATTTGTTAGGATGGATTAACCACGAGGTAGAATTGGTGAAACCATAGAATATAAATATAGCTAGCCACATGGATGACAAAGGTCATCATGATAGAGTAACACACGTGTTGTTATAATCTAGTGAGGCACACGCCATGATTGTACTGTGACGGCAGTGAAAATCACTGGACCGGAGTGCAGAAGCTTGTGACCTAAATTCTTGGTTATATTCTAATTCTTGGTTCTGTTAGAATTCTCAGTAACTAGAATTCTGGTTGAGTCGATTAGAATCCTTGTTATTCCGAGTCCTTGGTTCAGGGTAAATCTATGATGTTTACAATTCATAGTCTAATCACACTCTAGATTGATTGTTCAGAATTCTAGGTGATTGTGTTCTTGATTGATGGTTCAGAATTCTAGGTGATTGTGTTCTTGATTGCTTGTTCAGAATTCTAGGTGATTGATTTCTTGATTGCTTGTTCAGAATTCTAGAAGATTGAGTTCTTGATTGATTGTTAGACTTATTGCTTCATAGTCAAGTCTCTATTGTTAGAAAGGTCAGGAGTACAGAGGTGTGATCGTTGGGATCAATAGGAGTTAATCATAGTCTATTTCCTTTGTTCAGTAGGGAGATAGGATGCGACATGAGTGTTTCTGATACACGTTGATTGTCGGAGAGATTCACAACAATTAACTTCATTCAGTATAATTCTCACTCATGTTTTATTGGTTTTCATTTCTATGAAGCTTCAAAGGTTGTGTAGGGACTGGATCTGTCACTATTCCTTTGTCTAGTACTATATGTCACCTAGGCTGCTCATAGAGTGAAGGAACCGCTATAGAACGTCTCTGTATCCTCAGTGAAGTGTTTGCCTGATGATAGGTTTCTATAGAAGGTTAGGTTGAAAGTCATGTTGAAGGCATTGGCGTTCTCCAGAAACTTACGAGTGTGCCTTTGTGTCAATTTCAGCTTGAGAGGCTACCAGAGTTGCTACTGCACCACCATGCTTTCATCACCGAGCTACTGACGAGAAGAGCCAGTGAGTGGCTGACCACTAGGCAGAAGCAGAGAAGAGTCTGGCTCCATGCAGCACTCAGATAAGTTCCTGTCGCCAACCTTGCCAAAAACCACTGACCACTGAAGCCTTCAGTTAGGACCTAAAACTAGGTCATACTCTACCACGGCATACAGAAAGAGCTCTAGGCACATCCAAAACTTAAAGAGAAGTGCCAATTCTTTTATTTCAGCTTCAACAGCATCAAATAAACATTACACTTTTATTTTGCTCTTTCAAATTGCTCTTAGAGTTCCATTTATAAGTATACAGTTTATGTAAGATTGGATGTTTGATTATTTAGAGTGAGAATTCATTTCTTGAGTTATGATAATTCTCTGGGGGCTGTAATTCTATCACATGCAATAGTAGCCCAGATAACTAAACCTGCTGTCTTTTCCCAAAGTGTGCAGCTTCAAGTTTTACTTTCTGGTGCCTGTGCCATTGTTAGGAAAGTTGACATTTTCTGGGCCAAAAACCCATACTTCTATTCTACGAGCCAACACCGTCTTCTTTTCCTACAGTGGGTAGACTTTCTTAAGGGTTAGTCTTTGTCTTCTACTTTGCTGTGAGGATTCTCCTCTGTTGTTTGAAGACCCTGCTACAGTAACCTTGATGATGTGCCAGTTGAACTACAGTTGGAACTCATTGATTTGCAAGCAAATGACTTGTTGAAAGAGAAGCACAGAGAAGGAAGTACCGCTGCTTACCTGATGTTGAGTTTCCGAAACTTAAGAAATTTGCCGCTGGTATGGCATCAGTGTTTGGAACAACTTATGTCTGTGAGCAAGCATTTTCAAAAATGAAGTATATGAAGTCACCACATCGAGTGAAATTGACTGTTGAACATTTGAAAGCAATTCTCTTGATTGGATGCAGCAATTCCAAAGCAAACATTCTTCTTCTTCTTCAGCGTTCCGAGCCATTGAGGTTCTTTGCTGCAAATACAATCTGTCTCCATTCGTCTCTCTGGTGGACCTTCTCTTGCCAGTCGTTGATTCCAAGTGCTTGTAGGTCTGTACATGTATTATCTCTCCACCGCCTTCTTGGTCTACCTCGGGGTCTACGGTCATTTATTTCCTGAGTGTAAGCGAGTTTTGTTTCCCTATTATCTTCCATTCTTTCTATATGCCTCAGCCATTGTAGTCTATTAGCCTTCATGATACCAGTCCAGATAAGTCAGTCCGATATCGAAGCTCATGTATTTGTTTCGTCATTGCAAACATTGATGATGGTATTTTGAAAGCCACACGTCAGTTTCACAAATCTCACTGACCTCTTTTGCTGCTTAGTTTGTGAGTTTCGGATATGTGCATACTAGGTCTGATGTAACTATCTTTTTGCTAACGTCGCCTCTTTGATAACTTTGTTTAGTACATAAATGTCTTGGTTGTCTTTGGTGTGTGTGTGTGTGCGTGTGTGTGTGCGTGCGTGCGTGTGTGTGTGCGCGCGCGCGCGTGTGTGTGTGTGTGTGTGTGCATTGAACGCTCTTCCCATGATTAACTTAGTTTTTCGTCATTTTTCCCAGTGCTTTCATTCTAGTTTGCAATTATTGTTAAAGTTAGTTGCATATCCTTTGCAGGATGTTTGCAGTCAACCCCAGCATTGTTAGCTGTTGATGATGTCTTGGCAAGTTTACGTTCAGTAGTTTATCATAACTTTCTGAACGACCGGAACCCATAAAATAGCGTAAAAACCAGCGCAACGTTGTATGCTGCTAAATCGCGCACAGCTGTGTTTCGAACGCGGGTATACGGGATTACGAACCGCGTCTGTAAGACCTTCGCCACGGAGACGGTGCAATTATTGTACAGAATGACTATTCGGCCCGCGCTCGTCATTTTGTCACTTATCCGGCCCGCCGTGAAAAATGTTTGGTGGCCCCTGGTTTAGAGGATAAGGCACATACAGTCAGATTGGTAACGAATACTTATTAAAAAAAGAACAACGTACACAATATCAATGAAACACAATAGTGAGAGTGTTCATGAATGAATGAAATAACTGAAATACAGCATAGGTAAGAGTATTGACGTATAAGATGAACGAGACAACACATTGAATAGGTGCATTGATTGGACAGAGAAATCGAAATCAGATGTCAAAAAGCTAGTTGACTTACATATCAACTATCACCCATATTGAAACACCCAAATATACTCATGTCCGCAAAACGACAGATAATAAACAGCATATTTACACCAACCTTATGCTACCAATCTCAAACTTGGACTTTATCCAAATAACACTTTCGCAAAATCAACACCTGCGAGATGTGATGCCTGAGGAGAGCTGCTAACTTAACAATCCGAGACCGAGTAAGAAATGCTGTTATCAGACAGACAGTGGGATCAACACCTTGTGCCACATTTATTGAAAGACAGAAGATCAAGTGGTTTTGCCATGTCGTTAGAATGCAACACCATCAACTACCATCACTGGCCCCACATCAAAGATCATCTGCGACGAGACCACGAGGACGTCCAAGAAGAAAATGGATTGACGACATCAGAGACATTGTACAATCACGCGGAATGACACTATCCAGTGCCGCCCATCGGGCGCTGGAGTGCAAATTATTCATTCCCACGACGCTTGACAGCAGAAGTGGAAGATGATGATGATGATGATGATGATGATGATTGATGTGTAAGATGAAACGGGTAAAGTGAGAGTGTTAACGCAACAAATAAGGATAAAAGGCGTACAATGAGTGTTAACATATAAATTATGAATTGAACGCGTATAATGAGTGTTAATGCATAAAATAAGGATGAAGGGCGTATAATGAGAGTGTTAACGTATCAAATATTGATGAAACGCGTTTAGTAAGAGTGTTAACGTATAAAATCAGGAAGAAACCAATTTAGTGAGAGTATTAACGTATAAAATAAAATATAAAATAATATAATGAGAGTTAATGTATGCGATAAAGCTGAAAACAACACTGATGCCGATATTATTAACTCATAGAAGACAAGGAAAACACGCATAGTAAAGTCAACGAAGGAGATCAAGAAGAAACACAATAGAGAATATTAACTAAAAGGATCAGGGGAAAAAGAGGCAGAAGCAGACACAGAGAAGTGAGGCTGGATAGAATGAGAAATTGATATGGGGGAATATCATCAGCAGAGTTTTGTGTGTGTTCTCTCGCTTGAACACTGGACTGATATTTGAGCGGGGATTAGCTTTCCTTATTACCAGTGTCCATTAGGCGATCCGACTTCAGAGCTACTTGTAATTAACACCCCTAAGGCGTGGGCGAGTAGTGAACATTTCAGTCCAGTTGACCGCTGTAGGGGGTTGAACTCGCTACCTCGATATCCACACACCGGTTGTTTAAGAACTAGCGCTCTTATCCATTCGGTCGTGCGGACCCCCATCAGCAGTGTTGATTCAGAAGCTCAAGGACAAAGATCTTTAGAAAGACATGGACACTGACACCAGTTGGCAAGGCCCATGATGACGACGACGACGACGATGATGATGGAGATGATGATGAAGATGATGATGAAGATGATGATGAAGATGATGACGATGATGATGATACAAGGCTGAGATTAGGCCACGTGTGGCAATGTTTCATCGCTAATAAACACACATAAACAGTTATAAGGGAAGTTGTAAGCTGGATGTCTTGAATCATCAGTGTAGAGCACACAGCACAACGGACAGATGTCGGTGAACCGGAGGGTTAGGGAGTGGGGAGCACAACGGAGAAATACCGGTGAACTGGAGGGTTAGAGAGTGGGGAGCACAACGGACAAATACAGGTGAACCGGAGGGTTAGGGAGTGGGCAGTGTAACAGAGCACCATCTCTGTTAAGAAGTTAATGAGTTAATGGATGGTGTGCAAAATAGGGAAATAGGTTTGTGAACGCGTGAGCACCAGTAGTTTACGTATCTAGGGTTGCTCACGCGTTGACGTAAACAGTTTTCCATCGGCCACCGAGTTGGACAAGTCGTGTACGGTTTCATCTATATAGTACTTTACAAGTTTGATGCAAATAAACTCGGATGAATTGTTCAAATTGACTTTGTCGTTTATAGACACACACCATCTACTTGTCTGGCTGCCTACAGTTGCCTAGTTGTCCTCTCGCACTGTTAGAGGACTCTATTTTGGTGCCGTGACCAAGATGACGGGTTTTTTAATGGATCCTACACAAATAAAAGTTGGTAGAAATATATGGTTCTAGGGGGTTGAAATAGGAGCTGCATTAAGTCAGCATAAATTGAAAATACATGGATTGGATGCCATGTTATATTAAGGAAGAAGAAGTTAACGTGGGTAACGTCTACGGATGGTGTAAAAAGAGGCTGCGTTAGTCAACATCAATGGGAATATAATGCCATAAATAGGAATATAAGGAGCTAGTTAATTGGGGGTGGACATTAATGGGGCTGTAGATAGCAGCACATATAGTTTAGTACGAAGTTGGATACGTCCATGAACAAGGATGGTTATAATGGGATGTAAGGGGGTTAAAATAGGAGCTGTGCTAAGCAGCGTTAATTGGTTTAAAAAGAGTGCTGTGGTCGTCAGCATGGAACATAGGTATAGTATTAGTAAGTATGTTCACAAGAAATGAACATTGTAAATATTATTTTTATGGTTTAATCATGATTGAACATGAGCCATGGGAAATATAGTTATAAGGTACTATTTTAATGGTTGTGGGTGGCACAAATCTGGCAAGTTTTAAGGAAGAAATTTTGGATCGATGTAATTTTTAACAAACAGAAGTATATATTCATGGATTATAAGATGCGTTTTTAAAACTTTATTTTATAAAGTTTTTGTGAATGCAAGGGAGGATAAATGTGATTGCTTTGTGACTACTTCTTGCTATTTTCTGGGTGCGCACCCCATTTTTCTGTCTATCCTGTGTTGTTTTGTTGATGTCGAGAGAATATGAGAGGTTGCATATCACATGACAAGTTTCCAATTGTGTTTATATACCAACGATTTTTATGAACATATGTAAATATGAAATGAAATATCTAGATAGATTCCTTATGAACTGTTTTAGAAAATGAAATCTTGTACGGTTATATACATAAACGAAGAAGAAGTATAATTTCATGAAGAACTGTGAAGAAACATAGCGGTTGGCTATAAGATATAAGATATAAGATATAAGATATAAGATATGAGATATAAGATATAAGATATAAGATATAAGATATAAGATATAAGTAGACAAGTAGACTCGTAGGAATAGAAAGAGTAATAAATAAAGCTCACTGGGTAAGAGGGGGCTAGTTTAAGAAGAGCAAGTGGGTTGGGAGAAGTACATTAGAGAAATAGGTTAGGGATTAAGACTTTTCGGGAAAAGTCTTGTTGAGGGTAAGAAGGAATGTAACAGAGCACCATCTCTGTTAAGAAGTTAATGAGTTAATGGATGGTGTGCAAAATAGGGAAATAGGTTTGTGAACGCGTGAGCACCAGTAGTTTAGGTATCTAGGGTTGCTCACGCGTTGACGTAAACAGTTTTCCATCGGCCACCGAGTTGGACAAGTCGTGTACGGTTTCATCTATATAGTACTTTACAAGTTTGATGCAAATAAACTCGGATGAATTGTTCAAATTGACTTTGTCGTTTATAGACACACACCATCTACTTGTCTGGCTGCCTACAGTTGCCTAGTTGTCCTATCGCACTGTTAGAGTAGCACAACGGACAGATGTCGGTGAACCGTAGGGTTAGAGAGTAGGGAGCACAACGGAGAAATACCGGTGAACCGGAGGGTTAGAGAGTGGGTAGTACAACGGACAGATGTCGGTGAACCGGAGGGTTAGGGAGTGGGGAGCACAACGGACAGATGTCGGTGAACCGGAGGGTTAGGGAGTGGGGAGCACAACGGACAGATGTCGGTGAACCGGAGGGTTTGGGAGTGGGTAGCACAACGGACAGATGTCGGTGAATCGGAGGGTTAGGGAGTGGGGAGCACAACGGACAAATACAGGTGAACCGGAGGGTTAGGGAGTGAGAAGCACAACGGAACCATGTCAGTGAACCGGAGGATTAGGGAGTGAGGAGCACAACGGAAAGATGTCGGTGAACAAGAGAATTAGGGAGTGGGGAGCACAACGGACAGATGTCGGTGAACCGATGGATTAGGGAGTGAGGAGCACAACGGAAAGATGTCGGTGAACCGGAGGATTAGGGAGTGGAGAGCACAACGGAACCATGTCAGTGAACCGTAGTATTAGGGAGTGAGGAGCACAATGGAACCATGTCAGTGAACCGGAGGATTAGGAAGTGAGGAGCACAACGGAAAGATGTAGGTGAACCAGATGATTAGGGAGTGGGGAGCACAACGGAAAAATGTCGGTGAACCGAAGGATTAGGGAGTGCAGAGCACGACAGAAAGATTTCGATGAACCGGAGGGTTAGGGAGTGGGGAGCACAACGGACAGATTCCGGTGAACCGGAGGGTTAGGGAGTGGGGAGCACAACCGATAGATGCCGGATAACCGGAGGGTTAGGAAGTGGGGAGCAGAACGGACGAATACCAGTGAACAGGAGGGTTAGGAAGTGAGGAGAATAATGGGCAGATGTCGGTGAACAGGAAGGTTAGAGAGTAGGGAGCACAACGGAAAGATGTCGGTGAACCGGAGGGTTGGGGAAGGGGGTGCACAACGGAAAGATGTCGGTGAACCTGAGGGTTAAGGAGTGGGGACAAATATGGTTGTGAACCGGAGGGTCAGGGAGTGGGGAGCATAACGGACAGATGTCGCTGAACTGGAGGGTTGGGGAATGGGGAGCATATCGGACAGATGCCGGTGAACCGGAGGGTTAGGGAGTGGGGAGGCTGGCGCTGAGTGGGACATACATCGAGAGGGCCCTAGAATGGTATAATAAAAGAGGGCTTTGTACGGAATTCACGAGGTAGAAGAAATAGAGAACGACCTGAAGGCGCGTGGAGAGAAGAAGAAGAAGAAGAAGAAGAAGAAGAAGAAGAAGAAGAAGAAGAAGAAGAAAAAGAAGAAGAAGAAACGGGACGTTGGAAAACAGAGCCACCTTCGCTTCCACCACCTCCACCATCACCTAATAAAAAAAAATAACAATAATCGCAAAAATGATAATAATATCAAACAATAATATTACAAATAATAATACTACTACTAATAAAATAATTATAAATAATAATAAAATAATTTAACAAACAACAACAACAACAACAACAACAACAACAACAACAACAACAACAACAACAACAACAACAACAACAACAACAACAATAGTGTGACTAATATTATTACACAACAATAATAATAGTAATTTTGATTGTATAATAATTTAATAATAATAATAATAATAATAATAATAATAATAATAATAATGCCAATAATATTAATAGTAATAACAATAACAACACAATGTTTGTGTATCGGGAGACCAGCTAGAAGCTGAGACGAGTTACCTGATTAGACAAAGGATTCAATTCCACAGCTACCCCCCTGGACTTGACCAGCTCAATCACCTTGGGGTGTTTGATCAGCCCAAACCCGTGGCCGATCCGAGTGGTGTTCAGCAGGAGAGCGTCCACCAGGTTGTAATCCACCTCAGTCCCCTGCCATTCTGTGGACACAAGGTCGAAAATCCGTTATCGCTTTGTTTGAAACGTCCCTGTGACGGTCAGTCGCAGTCTACAGTCCCGCTCCAATGTATAGTACATGAAGCCCATAAACGGGCACTCTCCCGCTGTCTATACTTCACCTCGACACCGCAAGAAGAAGAAGAAGAAGAAGAAGAAGAAGAAGAAGAAGAAGAAGAAGAAGAAGAAGAAGGAAGAGAAGAAGAAGAGGAAGAAGAAGAAGAGGAAGAAGAGAAGAAGAAGAAGAAGAAGAAGAAGAAGAAGAAGAAGAAGAAGAAGAAGAAGAAGAAGAAGAAGAAACACAAGAATAATTTAACTTACTAGTTTCACCGGCGTGGAAATAGTAAGGCAGAGAAACGGGAGGATTCTGCCTTGATGGGTAGAGCAGTGAATCGATGAAACCCAACAGAGGAGTATTCGGATCCTCTTGTGACACAAGATCGAATCCCAGGAAGAAGCCGGTGTATCGTTTGTAGAGGTCCATGGATATTTTCACATCACTGAGGATATCTGTGTTAGATTTAAGCCTGTAGACAGATTGAGTACAATGAATGAATCACCCACATTCATTCATTGTCATTGACACCTTGCCGTCTTGACAGATGATAGTTAGTTACATTGTGATTCAAAAAGCATAATAACTACAATCCATGGCGGTAGAATATCTGACAGCTCAGACCAATTCGCGCTGTAAAGGTTCATTCAGAAAGGATGCATGTGAAAACATGGCGATTTTCATCTTCAAGCATCATCGTACTCCTCGCGCGCTCTGTGTTTGCTTTATCTGCAATCATTTTTGTCTTTGTCTTTATTCCATTTCTGATATTTGCCCTCCATGCAACACGTTCGGTGGCGACTTGCTCCCAATGTGCAATATCAATGCCTGTATCAATCATGTCCCTCTTACACACATCTTTGTATCGTAGTAGAGGCCGACCCTGAGATCTCTTACCCATCTCTAATTCACCAAAAAAAGATGTCCTTTGGAATTCTACCATCCTCCATCCTCCTAAGGTGTCATATCCATCTAAGTCTACGAAGACTGAGCATGGAACAAACAATCACACAACTGATCTTTCCAATACTTCAGTATTTGTGATTTTGTCTTGCCACTAAATACCAAGTATTCTTCGTTTGCACCGCATATGAAAGCTGTTTAAATGATTCTCTTGGTATGAGTAAGTTGACCAGGCTTCACCGCCATAAAGAAGAGTACTAAGGACTTTTGTTTTGGCAGTCAGCTTCCTTTTCTCTCAGACTCTCTTTGTTAACCTGTTTAATTTTGTTGCTGCCTTACTAATTCTGATGTTGATTTCCTGTTCTAGGGATAATTTGCTATTTACTACTGATCCTAAATATGCAAAATTGTCTACTATCTCCAGAACGGCGTCATCAACAAAGATCGATGCTACCCCATGTGCACTGTGCGACATAACCTGTGTCTTCTTTTTGCTAATTTTAAACTAGATTCAGAACAAGCATTGGAGAATGCAGATAGTAGACATTGTAATTCTTCCTCCGAGTGGGTAGTAATTGCAGCATCATCTGCAATCAGCAACTCTCTGACCAGTACCGTCCTAATTTTGGCCTTGAGCTCAAGTTCTGAGCATTGTGAAGGCCGCCATCTGAGTGTTAGTGAATGTATATACCACCATCCTGATCACGAAAGGCATATTTCAGTAGAAGTGAAAAGTATATTTCAAAGAGGGTGGGAGCTAGTACACAACCTTGCTTAACTCCACTCTTGATTTCAAACTCTTCTGAAGTTGCACCATCAAACTTGATTATACCCTTCATGCCTGCGTGGAACTATTCCACAATGGACAGAAGAGTTAGAGGGCAGCCAATCTTCTTTAGTGCCTTGAAAAGACCCTCACGACTGACCAAATTAAATGCTTTTGTGAGGTAGATGAATGGAATAAACAGTGGTTGATTCTGTTCACGACATTTTTCTTGCATTTGTCGCAATAAGAATATCATATCAATGGTAGATCGGTTCTGTCGGAAGCCACACTGTGATTCGGGGTAGACTTGACCTCCCAGGACTTGAAGTCTGCGCAGAACAATTCTGGAAAATACTTTCCCAACAATACACAGAAGTGAAATACCCCTAAAGTTATTACAGTTACACCGATCCCCCTTGTTCATGTACAATGTTATGATGTTTGAATCTTTGAAATCCTGTGTGACGTGTCCTTCTCGCCAGCATAACTCTGTAGAGTGAGTGTGTCTTGCCCACTCCTGATAACTTCTATTGGAATCCCATCCGTACCTGGAACCTTGCCAGATACAAGTTCATTAATAGCACACTTAACTTCTGTTATGGTGGGAAGTGTGTCTAGGTGGTCAGAGTTGGCAGGGCCTCCATGGCGTCGAGAGCATTGCCCGCTAGTTTGGTATCGATTGAGTATTGAATAAAGCTCCAAATAGTGCTCAACCCATCTATCTATCTGCTGTTTCTTATGGGTGATTTCTCCACTCAAGGTTTTCAGTGGTGCACTTCTTTTGACTATTGGACCACATGCTTTCTTTATCCCTTCATATATGCTTCTCACGTTTCCCTTATCACTTGCATTTTGAATGTACTCGCATAACATGATCCACTATTGATTTGCACCCTGCCTGGCAGCCTTCCTAGCTTGCTTTAGCTCACTGAGAGTGTTACTCGTTGTTCCTTCCCTGTTCCTTAAGAGAGCTGTTTTCTTTTTATCAATCAAAGACTGCAGTGTCTGGCTGTGTGCCGCAAAGCAATCCCGCCTCTTATGATCCATAATGCCATAAACCCATACCGCTGTTTTATAAAGAGTTTCCTTAAGTTTACCCCACTTTTCACTTGCTGTACAATTTTCTGATGTGTCAGTGAAAGCGTCTTCAAGTAGCTGTTGGAACTCAAAGCACATATCAGGATCTTGGGTGTTAATAATATCAATACTGGGTCTAGATTTGTTTCTAATCGTGTAGATTCTCTTTGGTCTCAGTCTAACCATTGCAACAACCAAAGAATGATCTGTATCACAGTCAGCACTGTGGTAACTTCGAGTCAATGATATATGGTTCAGATGTTGTCTCCGTGTGATGATGAAGTCCAGCTCGTGCCAATGGCCGGATCTTGGTTGTTTCCATATGACCTTATGCTGCTCTTTTGTTTTAAAAAAGGAGTTTGCAATATATAAGTCGTTTCTGGTGCAATGCTCCGCTGAGCGTGTTGAATGGAGGGCAACTATCAGAAATGGAATAAAGACAAAGGAGACAATGCTTGCAGATAAAGCACACACAGAGCTTGAGAGACGCAAGATGGTGCATGATAGTGGAAATGACCATGTTTTCACATGCATCCACTGTGGACAAACATTTGCAGCACGAATTGGTCTTATCAGACACACTCGCGACCGCCATGGGTCGTAGTTATTTAGCCTTTTTGAAGAACAATGTACCAAACTATCGTCTGTCAAAACGGAAAGGTGCCAATGTCATGTAATGTAATACATTTCATGTATTCGTCAATTGTTCGACACTATACTTAAATCTAATAGACTTGACACAACTCTAATATAATCAAAGCGGCACAATCTTAGCCGTTGCATATCTTCGAGACGTGGTGCGTCCACGACGACAACCACAACTTGAATGCCATTGTCACTTTGCAAAATCGCGTCTCTTGCTCCGATGACAATCTCGGCTGGCCTCTCGTGGCTTAAAGTCCACGATTGTCACGTCCTTCCGTGCGACTGTGTTCACCTTGCCATGAGTTACAATTTGATTCATGCCATTACACTTGCGCCGGTCTCTCTGGCCGAGAGGTTACAACACTTTCTCCGTAATCCCGTTTATCACGCAGAGTCTCGTAGCAGGGCGAGAGCTGGGAGCGCTTCGACCCCCGCTGGTGACTTGCGGGATAACTGAGCCGGCCGCTCAGAAAGCAATGGCATACTGAGCGTAATCTTGCCAAGAAATCAACATACAGCTGAAAGATGCTGATGTTGACAGCGATGTCCTATAAAGGATATGCAAAAAAGAAAAAAAAAAAACATTACACTTGCGGGTCGAGTAAAAAGAAAATTGGGCACCATTTGTTTTCTATTCTTTTCCGTTCATGGTAAAATACACCAACTTATTGTTAATGAATATTTTATTAGTTAATATTCTAATTAATTGTGATCTACTATCTGTTAAGTTAATCTCTTCTCTAGGGTAAGTAGTCAGTATTCTTCTTATAACTCTGAAATAACAAGAATCTATTATCATCTTATTTTAAGTAACAAATACGTGTATATAGTTCTAAAAATCATATTTAGTAAAGTTTAATAACATTTCATTTATTTAGTTTAACTCTAAATATTTTCTCTAACAAGAAAGCAAAATTTCAATAAATAAGTTCCATTGTCTCTCTATATGAATCAACTTTCTAATATGAACTTTCAGAACCAACATTTTAGTTCTATATGTTTGATATACTGTTCATTTAAACAAACTAACATGTTGTTGGTAGGTAACGTCAATGGTGGCCATACTGAACTGACCATCGCTCAACTTCATCTGCCAACATTCAAAAACTATTTGCAAAATTCAGTCGTCCCAGGTCTGCTAGGCTTTTCTTCGCCAACCAAAGCAGAACTTCTCCCACCACCTGTGTCTGATCAGACTCGATGAATGATACTGCAAGCCAGCGTTACATGGGTAGACAGTCGGGTATGCGTTGCCATTCCTATTCAACTCTGTTGTTGTAGACTTAGCTTGTAATAAATAAATATAGTTGCAGTTAATAAGCTTGAGACAATTTCCTGTCAATGACCGCTCCTCTCCGATTTAAACAAAATCATTAAATTCAAAATGTAGTAGCTTTCATTGTATCTTCATTACAACGCAGTATGTTAACAATATTATTTTACATTTTCTAACTATTATTTCTGTACTAATATTCTAATATAATATCTGTACTCATATATCTATTATAATTTATACATAATCAATCGAATTAATAATCAATTAATCAATAATATGTAATCTCTATTAAGTTAATGCCCTTTTTAAATTAAATAATTAATTTTTACTCTTATCTAACAAATACAATATCATGAAATGAATTTTATTAATATATTTAATGTTCCAATTACTTAGTTAATCAAATATATTTAATTTATCAATCAATAAATCAATCAACTAATTATGTTAGTAACAACAATCAATTGATTGGAATTGTTATTGTTTTGAACACATAATGAAATCATGCAAGCAACAGATGCAAAGCATTAATATCTGTGTCTACTATATGATGACACCTTCAAGTATTCGGATCTATGCACAAAATTCTGTAGCCGAGCAAGTCTGCACACCCTTTATATGACTCATGACAGGTTCCTCGTTAACGCTATCAGCCATTACATGACTGTGTTATAGCCTCCGACAGTCAAAATTTCCATCTTATCATCCACTTCTGTCTCTTAACGCAACGTTGACTGCTAGTTTACAATTATGTCCAAATCATTCTATTGGTACTTGTCAGGATCTTGCGGTAGCAAGACTCTGGCTCGTTGGCTGACAAGTGAGATAACAAATATTGTCACTTAATAACTCAATGTGACACAATGCAAACACTTTATTTGCGCATCTCGCGTTTCGCAATTAATGCATATCTCGCGCAATCACAATTCATCATTACAATCAATACATGCTATCAATCAATACAGAAATACATCAATACAGCAATACACTTACACTCTTACAGGCTAGCTCTCGAATCACGCTCAAACATATAATTCAAAGCACACCGCATTCAAACGTCTGTCCTCTACGCTC
>JACEFZ010004388.1:0-20121 GCA_014155875.1 Cepaea nemoralis | reverse complement strand
TGCGTAAATGTTTCCTTGTAAGGCTACGAACACTATCGCCAGATTGTAAAGGTAGCAAATGACCACAAAAGCAAAGCCGCCTTTTTTGACATTTCACGTCAGATGAGAACAATCAGAGAAACACCTGTGAACTCAGAAAGGGCTTTTGACATGTTTAACGCAAATAAATGTACTGTTTGTAACACCTTTTATGAAGATGGCATTTTAACATGCGGCCACTCCATTCCATTGCCAATGAAGAAGCAATTTTGGTAGTAGATTCCAAAGGCGGGAAAAAAAACGTCCATCACGGATATGTGAATGGCAAGTCTGCTACAGTCTTCGGGACAGGGGAAGCCACTGTTTGGTCTGAAGAGAACGTTCATAATGCCTACAGACTAACAGGCAGGCAGTACATGCAGAACATTCTCAGGCAATATGAAAAGTCCCCATAGCATGGGCAATTTGAAACACCTTTCCTCACGGGGAAAGTAAAGTGCGCTGCTTTAAAAAACCCCAGTGTTGTATAAAAATTTGGAAATTTACCAGAGGTGAATGAAAAACCCATGACATAACATCTCTGTGTATTGATGATAGCATAACATCACCATCCAAGCCATCATTGATAATGTTAAACCCACCTAATGAATGTATGGTAGCAAATGTAGCACTAAGATCTCATGACACTTTGATAACATTGTTTCATCACCATCTGATATCATTGAATGTGTGAACGCATTAACCAGATCCATGCTAGATGCAAGTGAAAGTAATCAAACTGAGGGATACAAGCTTAGCCCAGTATCACTACCTACTAACACCATGAAGGCGACGTTTGTAACAGCTCAAAAGGCTGACCCTTCATTGTCAAAATATTTTAATCTGATCGGCCAAAAGCCAAAGGTAACCAAGAATGCAAAATGGCATTTTGCTGTGAAAAATGATATCCTCACTAGGTATTATACCAGAGGTGACAACACAACAAAGCAAACTGTTTTGCCAACTAATTATCGTAAGCAAGTCTTACATCTTGCCCATGATATACCTCTTGCAGGGCATATGGCATACGCTAAGACCAGATCAAGATTATTAACACAGTTTCATTGGCCCAAATTTTGCAATGACATTAAACAATATTGCAGAAGTTGTGACATCTGCCAAAAACTGGTAAAAAAAGGTAAGCACCCACAGGCAAAGTTACAAGTTACTGACTTAGCCAGTCGACCTTTTGAAAAATTATCTGTCGACATAGTGGGCCCTCTCAATCATACAACAACTAGAGGGAATAAATATATTCTAACTGTCATTGATCAATGTAGCCGCTGGCCGGAAGCTATTCCGCTAAAGAACATAACTGCCAATGATATAATGGAAGTTTTCTTCCATATTTTTCTCGGATAGGAATTTCCAGACACTATCCAATCAGATAGGGGCACTCAGTTTATCGCCGCATCTACCCAAGCTTTCACCAAAATGTTGGGAGTGAAGCAATGTTTCAATTCCCCGTACCATCCTCACTCTAGTGGAATTATAGAAAAATTTAACGGCGATTTAAAGCACATGCTTGCAAAAGTCACGCAAGAGCACCCCAATAACTGGAATGTATATCTACCAGCTATTCTTTTTGCTTATCGCGAGGTACCACATTCTAGTACCGGTTTCTCTCCTTTTGAACTTATCTATGGTGCCAAACCACGTGGCCCATTAACTATTATCATCAAATGTTAACTGACTCACTCCAGTACTTAAACTCATATCATCATACGTATACGTTACATCATTGCGTGAAAGAATCATCAAATCTTGTATAATTGCAAAGAATGCACTAAAATTATCTGGGCTACTTATGACAGTATGTGACAAAGGTAACAGACAATAACTTTAAACACCTGGACAGGACGTTCTTCTTCTACTACCTAGTGACAGACACTTATTGACTGATTCTTGGCAGGGACCTTTTAAAGTGACGAGACAGATTTCACCTGTAGACTACGAGATCCAAATAAAAGACAAACACAAAATATTCCACATAAATATGCTAAGACCATATCACAACAGAGACAACGAACAAGACGATACAACAGCTTGTACAGTGATAATAGATCATGAAGATGACGAGGCTAGTGACGAAATTCCAACACCTGCATTAGACACGACAAACTGCTTGAAGGAGATCAAATCCAGAAGGTTTTTACAGTGAAACATCCAACACATGAACGATTAGAACATTGTACACTCCGTAACTACATCAGACCGGAACAAGTGTGTTCTACAAGTTTCAACATCAGCTGTTTAGTGTTCGTGTGTACTTCCGGATTAGTTAGAAATTTATAGCAAAATTAGCAGACGACAAATAAAAGTTTAAAAAGCTATGACGATTCTAAAATCTTTAGGAATCAACAAAGTTGAATACACGGATGGTGTATTTATATATTTATGTAGTGTAATCATAGAATCATATCTTGATTAATGTATTCATACTACCGACTTTTTCTCGTTAATATGAAGAAACATCAAGCGATGACGCTAAGAAATAGAATAATTATTGTAAAATATTATATTTCATAAATTTTGAAGTTATTCCCCTTTCGGTTAATTGTTATTACATCATTACACAAAGGGCCATAATGTGAAATGTATACGGTTATGTGTTGTATATCAATAGCCATGTTGTTGCCAGATTGTTAACACACCAGGAAGCCATCTACTGGGCATGGTAGAGTGTTACCGACATTGCAGACCAACACAAGAGCTCCTGGCCAAATGAGGTCAGGGTTTGAGCGTTTAATGCGACTTATGTAAAAGCCGTATTTCGGTCTAGCCAGATGGTTTTTGTTTCAAGAACCATATTATTACGTTTTGTTTGGAGGCTGCGAGGTAGATGCTTGGAAGCTGGTACTACCGATCTGACTGGGTCAATAATGCAATTGAGGTAATCAGCCATCGAGAGGATGAAACCTGACAATTGTTAAAGGTTGAACACCACATGTCGTTGAATACAACTTCCGTTTCTTATATGTTTCTATGGCAGATGTGTATTTCCATGTATTATGATACCAATGTGTATAACAACAGAAGGGTCGACTCTGACAAGGTTAAAATATTAACCCAGTATGTACATATATTATACATGAAAGATGACATCTTTCATGAAGTTGCCCGGGGGAGCATGTCAGAGTCTAGAATAGTGCAGTGATGCAGTGACATCGTTACGCCCGCCAGGCGACTTAGTCCCCAGCAGGGATGCCGTAACTTCGTTACGCCGCCAGGCGAGTAGTAGTTACCTGCCTGCGAGGTTGCTGGCTGACGAGACGGCCAGCGGTCAGGCAAGGACGACGCAAGACGCACGCATGCCTCGTGAAGCCACTTCAGGTGGGAGGCAAGTTGCGAGCTATAGGCAGACAGCTCTGGGACGTCGACTCGACTGGACGCATGATGAGAGAAAGGCGTTGTGTGGTTTCTGTGCCTGAAAGTCGAGTGTCTGGACATCGTGAGAGATAAGACTGTGAGCTGTATTGTGTATGTAAGTGTATTGAAGTATCAAGTATATCTTGTGATCATCGTACTGTATATGATCTGTAAATAAATCCTTTGAACGTTGTGTCGTTGAGTCTTAAGTCGAATCACGTTGTACTTGTACTGTCTCACATGTGTTAGGTTAGCTAGCCAAGTTTAAGACCCTGACAACCACGTTTTGAGATACCAGGCAGACACACATACACATGCACAGATAGGCACGTATGCATAAAGACATACATACATACATACATACCAACATACATACCAACATACATACCAACATGCATACCAACATACATACCAACATACATACCAACATACATACCAACATACATACCAACATACATACCAACATACATACTTTCATCATTTACTTATACCAGACCGTAATGATGTATCTATCCTTTCACACTATACACAAAGAACAGCAGACTTGTGTGTAGTTTACTTTCACACTATACACAAAGAACAGCAGACTTGTGTGTAGTTTACTTTCACACTATACACAAAGAACAGCAGACTTGTGTGTAGTTTACTTTCACACTATACGCAAAGAACAGCAGACTTGTGTGTAGTTTACTTTCACACTATACGCAAAGAACAGCAGACTTGTGTGTAGTTTACTTTCACACTATACGCAAAGAACAGCAGACTTGTGTGTAGTTTACTTTCACACTATACACAAAGAACAGCAGACTTGTGTGTAGTTTACTTTTACACTATACGCAAAGAACAGCAGACTTGTGTGTAGTTTACTTTCACACTATACACAAAGAACAGCAGACTTGTGTCTAGTTTACTTTCACACATCACACTGATCTTAAAAGAAACAATTTTATTATTTGCAAATGTCAACTCCAAATGGACGAGACTCACAGCTCTAATTTTCAGAATGTTTCCAATGCTGCTCTGTAACTCAGTTGAATAGTTCTTGAGATCTTCAAATCTCCTGCAGGGTGGAAGAAAACAGCACAGCATTAACTTGTTTGATATGTGGATATTACGTTGTCTTCACCCTTCTACCCAGGGGAGATCATTCGACTGCACGTCCAACGCGGGGGTACACAATTGTTTAGACGACCGTCGGGCATGACCAACATCAGCTAAGTATTGTTTTTATTTTTGCATATCCCTTACAGGACGTTGCAGTCAACATCATTTTTCACCTGCTGTTGATGTATTAGGAAAGATTACGCTCAATAGTTTGCCATTGATTTCTGAGCGGCCGGCTCACATACCCTTAAGTTACAAACACGGCGAGAACAGCTACCGATTCTCGCGCAGGTTACGTTACTCACGAGAATATACGGGATTACGGAGAAAGACATTAACGCCTAGGCTAGGGAGACCGGCTAAGTAAATGTGTGTGTGTGTGTAATGTTCACGTTAGGAAGAGAAGAAGAGACGTGGTTCCTGAGAGGAATGTTCCCAATACTTTGGAATGCCAGAATAACTAACAACCATTCAATGGAAAAGGTTAGTAGGTAGAATATTATCTACAACTATAAGAAGGATAAAAACGTCATCTTTTGGTCATGTAAAGAGAAGAGGGGCGGAGGAAGCCATTGTGACTATTGGTAAGATCAATGGGAGGAGAGGCAGGCAAAGAGAAATGATGCTGGATGGACTTGGCCGGTGCCATGGAGGAATATCACCAGCAGAGTTGATCCAGAACACCAAACATCGAGATCTGTGGAGAGACATGGACGCCTACTTCAGTTGGCTGGGCAAATGATGATGATGATGATGATGATGATGATGATGATGATGATGATGATGATGATGATGATGATGATGATGATGATGATGATGATGGTGATGATGATCATGATGATCATGATGATGATGATGATGATGATGATGATGATGATGATGATGATGATGATGATGATGATGATGATGATGATGATGATGATGATGATGATGATGATGATGATGATGATGATGATGATGATGATGATGATGATGATGATGATGATGATGATGATGAATTAACTTGTGAACATTGTTTGTGTTGTTGTATCTGTGCATGATTATTGTTTATATGCTGAAGACGGCTTTAGCCGCAACGTTCATTTTGTCAGTCGTGACTGTCTTCTGGTAAGGTTTGCCAATTCTACTCCTCATTGTCTTTGATTTACCCTGGGGTGTGAATGTTTGTGATGTAGTTTTATAGAAGGATGACGAGGACACTGTGGACGGATAGAAAGGATAATTGAGACATCGTGAAAGTCGTGAACTCACGAAAAGAACTGATTACTCGCATCTGAAAACGATAGTCTACATTCTTTGGCTATGGTATGAGCAAAGGAACATTGGAGTATACCGTCACAACGGGAAAGATGGACGAAGGAAAGGGAGGGGCAGACCAAGAGAGAAGATGCTGGACAATTTAACCTCATGGCGTGAAGGAACATCGGTATCAGAAATGACTGGCAGCACACTATACAGAAATCGATGGACAAACACGATTATCAACGCCGCATGGAATGGAGTGCACAAAAAGTGGAGGCTGCATTGACCTTGCCGTCTTGACAGACCATAGTTTGTAAAATGGAATTATACCTTTCCTTAACACAAATCCTGAGTTTAGAGACCATGTGTTGCTCATGCAGCAAGATCCTTCTCTCGGCCTGTCTAGTTTACTCCAGAGGAAAGGAGACACCAATATGTCTGGAACTAGACAAGCTGCAGAAGCTTATGATATGTGTCGGGTAACTTCATTACTTGGTCCATGGGACATATTTTTCTGTCCCATCCTATCCCATCCCGTGGTAATTTATGCCTGCCCCATCGCATACCATCCCATCTCATGGGATTCCCATTATAATATTAATATAGAATACAGTTCAAATAAAATTATGAAATTTATGAAAGTTTAGGTTTAGTGTCTACTAAATTGGACTATACGTACAAAGAGTCATGTAAAACGACAGAATTTATTAATTTTAATATTCAAGAGTATTTTATGAAACAAAAAGTTTAAACTAAATATGGCAATTCAGTGTCATTCTGACTGCCACATTCATTCTGTTTCTGAGTCACTCTGCTCATTCAGCACATTATCAATTTTCTGCTGATCGACTGTATCCAATAATTCAATTAATCCAGGTAACCCCTAAACCCCAGTTGTGCTGTATGGCTCTGAAACCTGGAGTACAACGAAAGGAGACGAAGCCTTGTTACAAACCTTTGAGAACAAAATTTTAAGACGCCTCTTTGGACCCATTAGGGATACACAAAGTGGAGAGTGGAAAAGAAGAAGTAACAAAGACATTTATGATTTGTTTAAGTCCCCGCTAATCACTGGTATCATGAAGGCTAATAGACTACAATGGCTGGGGCATATAGAAAGAATGGAAGATAATAGGGAAACAAAACTCGCTTACACTCAGGAAATAAATGACCGTAGACCCCGAGGTAGACCAAGAAGGCGGTGGAGAGATAATATACATACAGACCTACAAGCACTTGGAATCAACGACTGGCAAGAGAAGGTCCACCAGAGAGACGAATGGAGACGGATTGTATCTGCAGCAAAGAACCTCATTGGCTCGGAATGCTGAAGAAGAAGAAGAAGAAGAAGAAGAAGAAGAAGAAGAAGAAGAAGAAGAAGAAGAAGAAGAAGAAGAAGAAGAAGAAGAAGAAGAAGAAGAAGAAGAAGAAGAAGAAGAAGAAGAAGAAGAAGAAGAAGAAGAAGAAAGAAGAAAGAAGAAGAACCCCTAAACCATTTCCACAATTCTCATCTTACACGCAAATCTGATATACACAGAGTTTATAACGAGAGCTGGTAACATCCGTTTTCATAACTTACTCAACAACAATCCAGCTGCACTAAATAAGCGCTCTACTGCTGCTGATGACACTTTATTTTATTCTTTTCTTTTTTCGCATATCCTATTTATAGGACATCGCTGTCAACACCAGCATTTTACTGCTTTTGTTGATATCTTGGCAAGAATTCCCCCAGTAGTTTTCCATTGCTTTCTGAGCGACCGGTTCACATATCCCCGAAGGTAACCAACTGGTATGGCCAAAACAATTTTCGCACTTGCTTTTAGCAGTGGAAACCTATGTTCATTTTCCCAATAATTTTATGGTTGTGAATTGGTCGCCGTAATTTTTGAAACACTGTGACTTCATCTCAATGCATTTGTTTCTGGGGTCATCAAACTTAAGTGCTTTGTTTGATGGAGGATCGAAAAATAAGTCAAAATCACTTTTCGGCTTTTGTTCTACAATTCCTGCTACTTTACATACAGCAGATGATTCAGAAGAAAGCTTTAAATCATTGCTAAATGAAATAACAGTTGGAACAACAGACTTAGAAAAAGCGATCTAATCATTGGCCCATTTATTGGTGTCCACATTCCCTTTCTTCTTAGTAACAACTGACTTAACCATGTCTCTATTTTTGCTGGTGACGCACCAAAATGTGATCTTATATAATAAAAGGTTATGTGTATTTATTTATTTATCCGGTTTCCCACCACAAGATAAAGAATAGATACAAATATATAAAGAAAAAAAAGAAGGATAAAAGGCTTTAAAAAGGTAAAAATGAACAAAATTAAGGATAGCTCTAACGTAGATCAAGTTGCTATGACATGGCTACTGTCCCATGCTGTCCCATGGGAAATACAAATGTGTGCTGTCCCATCCCATCCCATCCCGTGGGACCTTTCCCATGGCATTTCCATGGGAATACCTTTCCCATGGTCAAGCCTGTGAAAACGACACTGAACAGTATGAATACACATCATTATACCCATCATGTGCCGTGCCGATAAGTGTGCACAGTCGCCATATCACACGTCACCAGTCTCGAATTACGTCTTTCTTCTTGTCCAGTGTTTGGCCAAACCATCCAGGTATTTATTTCTACGTCTTCCCTTTCATCTTTTCAAATTCAGTGTGCCAGTTGTCACTATCTTTTGAAGTTTATTTCTCACGGTAAGGTACCTTAAAAATCCCGACTATCTTCGTCAAGAAACAGACACAAAGATACCTGTCCGATTTTCTCAATCTGAACTGAGCGCCTAGCATCTTTAGTCTTGATTCTGCCTGTTGGAAGACAAGAACGAACAACCATAGTATCAGTACATCAAGTAATGCAGTGTAGCGACATGGCACATAGTATAAGTACATCGAGTAACGGCGCTCGAATCCCGGTCGGTAATTTTAGCTATCAATGTTTATGCTGTCTAGTGTGCCCTTAGTCTCTATTTCCTCCTTCTCAATTCTATGAGTGCTGAACAACAAATGCGTGTTTATTTATGTTGTCTAGTGCGTCCTCTGCCGGTCTCTCTGGCCGAGGGGTTACAACATTTTCTCCGTAATCCCGTTTATCACGCAGTGTCTCGTAGCGGGGCGAGAGCTGGGAGCAGTTCGATCCCCGCTGGTGACTTGCGGGATAACTGAGCCGGCCGCTCAGAAAGCAATGGCAAACTACTGAGCGTAATCTTGCCAAAAAATCAACATACAGCTAAACGTTGCTGATGTTGACAGCGATGTCCTGTAAAGGATATGCAAAACATTTATTTAGTGCGTCCTCTAGTCTCTACTTCCTCCTTCTCACTTGAGTGCTGAACAACAAATGCGTGTTTATTTATGTTGTCTAGTGCGTCCTCTAGTCTCTACTTCCTCCTTCTCACTTGAGTGCTGAACAACAAATGCGTGTTTATTTATGTTGTCTTGTGCGTCCTCTAGTCTCTACTTCCTCCTTCTCACTTGAGTGCTGAACAACAAATGCGTGTTTATTTATGTTGTCTAGTGCGTCCTCTAGTCTCTACTTCCTTCTTCTCACTTTTGTTTGCTCCGAACAATGCATGTCTGTTTATTTATGATGTCTATTGCATACAGACAAAACTACTATGGAGAAAGAAATATATGTTAATGATGAAAAATTAGAGGTGGTGGGAAAAAATTGGAGGTAGTGGAAATTTTGAATATCTTGGGCCATTGATTACCAACAACGGTGACACAATGACAGAAATTAAACGACGACTACCAATTGCTCTTCAAAGACTTAACCAACTGAACTACAAAAATCAGATTTTTAAGAGCATGCATATTTCCCATTGTAACATACGCCTGTGAGACATGGACACTTACTAAACAAGATAAACAGCGCATAAATGCCTTTGAATATAAATGTTATAGACGAGTTCTAAGAATATCTTGGGTAAAGAAAGAACAAATGAATCCATACTTCACGAGCTGAATATTGAAGAAGGTTGGCAATTAAAGCCGATAAAACAAAGAAAAAAGAAATATTTTGGTCACTTGAAATGCCATGAAAGTTTGGAGAGAACAATAATGGAGGGGTATAGGTACAGGATGTGGCAGATTATCTCCAGATGGGTATCGGACGCGGGGCATCTTGCTTATGATCGAGAGGTTTTCAGGAAGGTTGTTATGGGAGCGAGGTTCTGCAAAAGACATGCTACTGAATGAATGAATGAATGAGTTCGTCCTCTAGTCTCTACTTCCTTCTTCTCACTTCTATGAGCGTCAAACAATACCTGTATTTATTCTCATCTCATCTCATCATGTTCCTCTTGTACCTTGCGGTGTCGAGGTGAAGCATAAACAGCGGGAGAGTGCCCGTGTATGGGCTCCTGTGTTTATTCTCATCTCATCTCATCATGTTCCTCTTGTACCTTGCGGTGTCGAGGTGAAGTATAAACAGCGGGAGAATGCCCGTGTATGGGCTCCTGTATTTATTTATGAACCATATTTTTAAATACTATCCGCCAATCGGTGGGTTATGTGCTCTGTATGACACCGGTCGTTTTTATTTCCCAAGACATTTCTTGGTACTTATTGTAAGGGGGTCGACCAGGAAGAGCAAATCAAGTTTAAAAATCCGAATGCGCTCAGATGCGGATCGAACTGTTGTCCACCACACTTCTGCGGCTCCTTCCTACATTGTGATGAGAAACAGACGTAGTGATTGGGGTTTCATTGCGAAGGCTAATGGACGATTCTTGAAACAGGCATATGAGACTACGACCTCGAGCATAAGAATGGAGGTGGAAGCAGTAACAGTGGCATTCCGTTGATTAGAACAAACTACTGCAAAACACATTGTATTCATTACGGAATCAAGGAGTATGCTTCGTAAGGTGGAGAAAGAAATGTTTCGTGTGGAATGGCTCACCTCGCTTCAGAGGTCACAGATTGTGAGAATTGTATGGACTTTTCGCCCTTGCTGTGCGGGAGTGCGGGAGTGCGGTGAAATGAACAGGCTGATAGGCTAACAGGGGATCCACCGCTTGGTGGTCGATTGCCAATGGACAAGGGAGAGATGGTCATGCGCCTGTGGACCAGACGGAGAAAGCGCGGGAATAGACTGAGCACCCGTATGTGGAGAGGAATGATATTGCAGGGGATCGGCAGGGGTTCTGGAAGAATCTCAAAGCTGAGAAGGAAGACCAGGAGAACTTTCAATCAGATAGCATTTGGAACAGTTAGCAGTGTGAATCTTCGATGGCTGTTTGAACGAGGGGACGGAGTGTGTATGGGATTCTCCTGTGTGCAATTATATACTTTCTTAGGCTCAACTCAACTCTTTTCATGAAAACACACGAGCTAGTAGCTTTTCATACTTACTTTGGAGTGAAACTCTGTGGCATTGACCTCATCTCTCCACCCATACTCCTGCAACGAATCAAATTGTCAGTGTAAATACCTCACACAACCTGAGAGGGAAGCCAATTGTCAGTGTAAATACTCCACACAACCTGAGAGGGAGCCAATTGTCAGTGTAAATACCCCACACAACCTGAGAGGGAAGCCAATTGTCAGTGTAAATACTCCACACAACCTGAGAGGGAGCCAATTGTCAGTGTAAATACCTCACACAACCTGAGAGGGAAGCCAATTGTCAGTGTAAATACTCCACACAACCTGAGAGGGAGCCAATTGTCAGTGTAAATACCCCACACAACCTGAGAGGGAAGCCAATTGTCAATGCCGACCTCGTAAACGATGGGCGCAGGGAATAGCAGAGTCCATGGGAATATCTATATATGCAGCCCATAAGCGGGCACTCTCACGATGTTTATACTTCATCTCGACACCGCAAGGTAGAAGAGGAACATGATGAGATGAGATGAGATGAGTTGAGATGAGATTCGATGAGTTGAGATGAGATGAGATGAGATGAGATGAGATCACTGAAGTAGCGATTGATCTATTTAACTATGAGGATAGCAGCATATACCTGCAAGCTCTGTGGCAAAGGGGTTACGAACGCAATTCGTAATGCCACATACCTCGAAACACAGCTGAGGACGAGTAGGAAGCAGACCGCCATGCGTTGATTTTCAAACAATGGTATAAGTGCCGAGCAAGACAACAAACGGAGACTCCAAACAGCCTTTTGTCCTAGAAAGGAAAGGACAACACACGAACTGAAACATGCTGCTGGAGAACGTGAGATATGAAGCAGCATGATCGCCACAGACAATTACTAAGGTACTTGCTTGTGAAATATTAAACATAGAAGTAGTGCAGGGTTAAATTAGAAAGACACTGACAAATAGACTAACCTTTATGAAGATATAACATTTGTGTTCTTCCGTGATATAACCATCAGTATTGTTCTATGAAGGAGGGATGGAGTCTGTTGTCATTATTCAATGACTTTCGATTGTTTGATTTAATTTGATTTTATTTAACATTATTTTAAAAGGGTAATAAATTGGGCACGCAGGCCCGTCTTACATTCGGCCCTTCCAATCACTCATCTTTCATTCATCAGGAGTGCATGATGCATAGGAAAAACCATTGTCAAATGAATATTGTAAGCATAAACAATGCATATTACAATGTTATGGGACATATCCCCCACCCATACACCCCCAACCACCCACACATCCAACCACCAACCCATGCACACACCCCCAGGCACATATACATTCCCCACCCACCCACATCCCCACATACACATTCCCACACTCACACACATCCCCCACACACACATCCCTCCACCCGCACACACCACTCACCCACACATCCTCCACCCACACACTCTTCCCCCAACCACACACACACATCTCCCAACCCATACACACACATCTCCCCACCCACCCACACACACACACACACACACACACACAACGACACATACACATCCTCACCCTGCCACCAACCCCACCCACACACATCTCCCCACCCACCCACACATTCCCCATTCACCATTAAACATCTCCCACCCACACACCCCATAACCCACCCATAACCCACACATAAATCCCCACCCACCCACCAATCACCCACACATCCCCACCAACACACACACACACCTCACCCACACTCACATCTCCCACCCATACACACACTCCATTCCCAACCCATACACACATCCCCCACACCTATACACACACTCCCACACGTCCACACTCATACATCCACCACCCACACTCACATCCCCACCCACCCATCCACAGTCCCATCCACCTAAACATCCCCCATCCACCAACACGCACATACCCCCACTCACCCACCAAAACATCCCTCACCTATAAACACATACCCCACCTATCCACACACTCCTCCCACACACACACACTCCAGTTGTGGAGTTGATCGCGAGTGGTTTTATCCTGCAGACAAAGTTTTCTATGAGGTTACTTAGTTAATCTCCAGCTAACCCACCTAAGCAGTCTCTCACGACATGCTTGGTGTTTATTGGTCCTAGTATTCAACAAATCAATATAAAGAGAGGGAACGAACGAACGAACGAAAATCTTTATTTTCAAAGAGTTTAGAATTGGGCACGCAGGCCCGTCTGACATTCTGCCCTTCTTTTCTACAGGGAGAGAGAGAGAGAGAGAGAGAGAGAGAGAGAGAGAGAGAGAGAGAGAGAGAGAGAGGGGGGGGGGAGAGAGAGAGTGGGTGAGATATAGACAAAGAGAGGGGGAGAGAGATAGAACGAGAGAGACTAATAGAGATCGAGTGTGCGAGAGAGAGCGCTAGAAAGAGAGAGAAAGAGAGAGAAAGAGAGAGAGAGAAAGGATGAGAGATAAATAGAAAGAATCAGTGTGCGAGAGATACAGCGAGAGATAGAAAAGGAGCGAAAGAGTGAGGAACGCGTACCTGTTGTAAGAAGTGAATAAAGATGGCGTCCTGGCATAGTTGCGGATGGGAGGCACATCTCAGCACGAACCGCTGTTCAGCAGCAAATGTGATACCACATGTAGAAAGAAACATTGCATACATGGAGCTGCACAAACATAGATGTGTGGTTTCAGAACATAAATAGATAGTGTATGTCTTCTTCTTTATCTTCTTCTCCTCCTCCATTTATCCCTGTGAGGTGTTAGGAGACATTGTGTACAACAGAGATAATGTATAACAGTAGACGGTACTATATGCTTTCTGTTAGCTTTGAATGTTGGGCGGGGCCCACCAATCCCGACACTTCACATTGTGCCAACGGCTTCGGGCAGAGGAATTCAATTGGGAGGATACAAGCCTTATCCTGGTGCGAAGAAATGCAACCTAAAGACTATATGTCATTGCAGAGCAGATCAGGCCTTAAGCCTTGGTCAGCAAATGGTCTAGGGTGGAAGCTCTGATAGGTGGACAGTTAGAGCATTGCTTTGCTGATACGGGAACTTCAGCAGCTTGTCTTGTTCCAGACGTATTGGTATTACCTTTCCTCTGGGGTAAACTAGGCAGGCCGAGAGAGGAATTAGGCTGCATGCGTAACACATAGTCTGTAAATCCAGGCCTGCTATGGAGAGATATAATTCCATATTACAAACTCTCGTCTACCTGGACGGCCAGGTACCAGTAAAATATATATCATGTCTCATGATACTACAGACTGACTGGGTAGAGCAAATTATACATTATACATATTATACGTACATATATACAATTATGCATTATACTTTATATAGTGTCTTGATTTATTATACACAAGATTGACTGGTAAATGATACACTTAGTACATGAATGTTAGTTACTTAGTTGTATGTTCTGTGTGCACTGAAGAATGGGTTGTCGGTCTATCCCTCTCTCAGAGAACGACAAGCAAGTGGTCGAACTCTCGTCCCGGCGATTTCACTAACGTTTCAGCTATTAACATTTCACTTCACAAGACGTAAAGTCTTTTGACTACCGAGACATATTTTATTGGATAACTATTGCAATAGCTTCCTCTTGCCTTCCACATCTGTATACATATTTGCACTCTGGTTAATTTATATCATACCTGCTTATCATGTATGGCCTTACCTCCAGTCCACAACGCCTTCGTTCAATGAACAATGGATGAAACCGATCCATGGAGGTATTTGTCCATGTGTATGTTGCCTGAAGAGAAAACCATACAAATTTATTTAGATCTATATGATTTTAAACCTTCTTCTGATTCAGATATTATGAGCATCATTACTTTTATCTTGTGACATGGCGAAGAGCGTGGGTGTTCATGCTTCGACATCTAACCCGATCACCAGAGTCGTGGATCAGATCTGTTTTCTTGTCCCTGTTGTGCCTTGCAAAGCCATTTAGATTCTTAACTCCATCTTCTTCTTTCTCTTTTGCCAAAATGTTTTACTGTTGTCACTACTTTTGTAGTGTCTGTATTTCTCTGTATAATATTCCCACAACAATGTTGCAGGTCTACATACAATATTGAATGTCTTCGTGTATGTCAGTTGTCACTATCTTTGTAGTCTATATGTATAATATTCCCACTGTATCTTCATACAATATTGTATATCTTCATATTAGTCAGTTGTCACTACGTTTTCAGCATGTGTATTTCTCTGTGTAATGTACCCACTGAATGTCTTCATACAATATTCTATGTTTTCATGTTTGACAGATGTCACTACGTTTGTATTATATATATTTCTCAGTGTAATATTTCTACAATATGCTTTCATACAATATTGTGTGTCTTCATGTTTGTCTGGTGTCACGTCGTGTGTAGTGTGTGTATTTCTCTGTGTAATATGTCCACAACAACTTCATATCTTGCCGCGCGCTGTGGCGGCCTAATGGCCATCAGGCTTGCCTGCCGGTCGACTCTGACGTCGTTTATTCGAAGCCCCCCATCTGGGCTGGAATTGTCTCTTTTAATTGACTTGGCCCCTAATTCGACCTAGCACCATATACCCAGACAGTTGCGGTAGGGTAGTGTATAGCATGTGTGCTGCTGACCTGGTAGCCATGTGTTCGAACATCAGATAAAGCCGGGATTGTTTTTTTAACTGACCTTGACTCCCATCTAGACCTAGTCAAATGGACACCATGACATCTTCCGAGAGGGCGGACGCCGTGACAATGACCAGTAACACCATTGAACGCACATTGATCTAGAAAACTCTAGCAATAACACATTACATCCGATATGCCTCAAGGTTAAAAGCCCTTCCTTCACTTTTTATTTTTTGCATATATTTTTTTTTTACAGGACATTGCTGTCAACACTTGCATTTTACTGTAGTTGTTGATGTCTTGGCAAGTTTACGTTCAGTAGTTTGCTATTGCTTTCTGAACGACCGGCTTCCATACAAACTCATTAAAACCCAGCGCAACGCGGTCTGCTGCCAAATCGGTAGCAGTTGTGTTTCGAGCGCGGGTAAGCGGGCTTACAGATCGTGTCCGTAAGTCCTTCAGCACGGAGGACGGCTCCTTCACGTTACTCAATTTAATTTCACTAATTAATTGACAATTTTCACCTGCTTCTCAAAGGACCGGCTCACTGTTTTTCTGTCTGCCACTGGTATTATGTGTATGTCCTCGGGTACCATTTATCCATTGTCGTAAGGTGCCTTTCAACTTCAGTTCCCATTGTTTTCCTTGCGTTCCGGACACATCCTTATGTGCTCCGTTCTTAACCTTTGCAAAGCCAGCCGTATAGTGAATAAGCGTGGCAGTTCCTGTTTTAAAAGTCGTCTCAAATACTTGATGAGATGCTCATTTCTATCCATGTTCGATCTTCAATCCGAATGTCTGCATTCTGATTATTGATTGCGATTGATTCAGTTGAAAGTGATGTTTATGATGGTGCTTGGTCCAGCGACTGATAATCTGATACAGAGTTTGTGCTGGCAAGTTTTCCCTCTCTTGTATTGCCCATACCACTGATGTTCATGTTACACATAGAAGAAATATAGAGGAGAAATAACCAACCAATGATGAAATCAGAACAAATACAGAACATAACTAACCAGTCATTAACAGAATGTAAACACATCCAAACGAGAATATACGAGCTATTGATACGAGGGGGGTTTTCATGTGTGTGAATATATTCTTGAAAAAAAAAAACAGTAAAGAACTAATACATCATTTTTTGATGTAGTAACCACTGTGTTCAAGGCAAGCGATACAGTGCCGATAAAGTGTTTGGATTCGTGTAGAAATATAGACTCTGGGGTCAGTACTCTGTGTGCCTGAGCTGGTCGTGAACAGTCTGTCAAAAAGTTACAACGTTTTGAAACTTCCTATTCCACTCATACACTTGCTGGACTGACAAGTACTCATCACCACACTGGACCTTCATTCGCCGATGAATCTCTATAGGTTTCACCCCTTCACTGATAAAACAAAAACGGATAACAAAACGCTGTTCCTCTTTGGTGCATGTCAAAAGTGGGGTGGCCATCTTTAAACTGTCCTTATGACGTACCCGTATTCGTCTGTGCCGTGATGTAACGTGCTTAACATTCTCGACATCCTGAACACTCTCGATAATAAAGCAGCCAATGATACCAATGAAATTACATTTAAAAGAAATATAATGACAATGACACCGTCTAAAATAAATACAGAAGGGAACTAATTAACCGACCACTGACAATTACAGATAAATAAGTTAACTAAATTACCTTTTTCTCAGGCAATGTTGGAATGACAACCCAGGGAAAGATCCCCTCCAGGTAGTTGTGTAGCAACTCAAAGTCGCTGTACCGTCTCCACACAGATGTTGCCGCCCTTTCATCACTGCTGTCACTGCCTCCGGTCACTCTGTGTGGAACAATTTGTTCTCAATTACGCCATTTTAGACTCTGACTAGGAAATAATTGCATATGTAAAAGTTGTATTTATGTACACCAAAAGAAATATGTAGTTACAACTGGCTATGTGGTGAAGGGGATACGGACGTAACTCGCAATCCCGCCTACTGCGTTCGAAACACAGCTGTGGGTGATTTGGCAGCAGATCGCCGTACGTTGGTTTTCATACAAAGGTGAAAGTAGCTGGTCGTTCAGAAAGCAATGGCAAGCCTGTAAAGTTGCTAAGAATTTTCAACAGCCACAAAATACAGGAGTTGACTGCAACGTCCTGTAAAGGATGTGCAACTAACTAAATAGTTGCAGTTGCATGGATGGTTGGTGAAGGATTTAGTGGGTTAGTTGCTTGGTGAGTTATTTAATGGGTATGAGTGGTTGGTTAGTTGTTGAGTGGGTTAGGTGATTGGTGAGCTGGTGAATGAGTTAGCTAGTTGGAGAGTGGTTGAGTGGGTTAGTTGGTTGCTTAGTTTGTCCTGAATGTGCTGGATGACAAAGTTGTAACTCTTTAGTTCTCTCCATTGGCGATGAGGTCATTTGAGCAACGAAAAGGGTTGGCACTTGTCGGGGTGAGGCTGGTGAAGGTACTGCTCCCACACTGTCCACAGCTACCACACTGCACACAGCTCCCACACCACCACAGCTTCCAAACCACACACAGCTCCCACACTGCACATAGCTCCCACACCTCACACAGCTCACACACCGTACACAGCGCACACAGCTCCCACACAGCACACAGCTCTCACTGCTCCCACGCCACACACAGCTCCCACACGTCAAACAGCTCCCACATCTCAAACAGTTCCCACACCACACACAGCTTCCACAGAGCACACATTTCCCACATCACACACTGTTCCCACAGCGCACACAGCGTAAATAGTGTACACGGCTCCCAGAGCTCTCACAGCGCCCAAATCTCCACATTGCACATAGCTCTGACAGCTCTCGCAACCCCCACTGCGCCCACACCGCTCACAGCGCCTACAAGCTGTGTTCGTCCAGTTTCAATATCTTCTGTAAGTGAGAAGGTTGCTGTAAACTAACTGACAGAGGTAAACACTAATCCGCGGAGGAACCTCGAAAGGAGGCTTCCGATCATCAGACGGTGTCCCTCCACGCCAAATGTGTCAGTCAATTTACCTCATTTCCTTTGGAAAGCGGAAGTAAAGGAAATTAAACTAAACAATTCCACACATCAGATTCCTGGATGAAACACCCAATGTACACTACATGAGAAGCCGACTCACCTTGTCTCTATGCGGTAGACAACAAATGTATCTTGCTTCTTCACCGAAGAGACAGTTTTCTTCTCTGTCTGTGTTATATTTATTCTCATCCAATTCACAAGTGGGCCCTGAAACGACAACATGCATTTCCATATATCCTAAGTCAATTATCTTTATTTCATTCATAACAAATCGAATTTTGAAAAAAACTTGTTAAAGGTTAGTTGCATATTCCTTTACAGGAAGTCGCAGTCAACTCTACCATTAACTGGCTCTTTGTGATTGTCTAGACCATTTGTTTATCATTCAGTAGTTTGCCATTGCATTCTGAGTCGTCGACGATCGTGCTACCAAGAGGATCAACGCAAAGCAATCTGTTCCAAAATGGTCCGCATTTGACTTCGAACCCCGGTCTGTCGGGATTGCAAAGATGCGTCCACTACCCATCAACCACAGATGTCGACTGCGTGAGACTGAGACTGTTTGGAGATGAGTTGAGTGTAATAGAGAATGCGATGTTGTGTTTAGGGAGAGACGGATTGACGGTCTGGGCCGGGAAGTGATCCAACATGTCTCGTAGACTGAGATCTAAAAGTATTCTTTAAGCGACCACAGACGACAATGGTCCAGTATGATTGTTAATTGGAATTATGTAACTTCGTGAGCAAGTTGTGTATTGTTGTAGCAATGCGTTTTGTGGTGTACAGGGCGAAAGCTGTCGTGTATTGTTCTAATGTCTCATAATGTTGTAACTTGTCACGGAGAAGGCTTGTACTGTCAAAAATCATGTTGTTTGAATCCCGTGTAGAACCTCGGTCATTCTGAAGTGGAAGACGCGCCATTGGAATAGTGGAGTCGGAGACTCTAATAATGTAAAGAAGGAAGAAAATCAGACATGAAGCAACATCACAAGATGTCAATTAAAACCACACAACAGTGAGAAACAATCTGCCTGTCTATACACATAACATTTCCGTTACTTTCTTTATGAATAAAAATTACTATCTGTAATGTGCTAATCTCCAACAATTTATGACTCATGTCATTGTATGTGGGTTCTGTAAGATAGTAAGTAGGATGAGAGACCGGCAAACAGACAGACAGGATTATGACTAGTTAACGAGATTGCTGGATTAAGAAACAGACAGATAGGCAGCTAGGAAGGTAGGTAGGTAGATAAATAGGTAGGTAGGTAGGCAGGCAGGTAGGTAGGTAGGTAGGTAGATAGGTAGGTAGATAATGTGGTGGGTTAATAGACAGGTAGCATGATCACACCATGTGAATTACAACAACATAACAATGAGAAACAATCTGACTTTTTTTTGGTAGCATCACCCAAAATTGACATGACA
>JACEFZ010004387.1:0-15000 GCA_014155875.1 Cepaea nemoralis | reverse complement strand
TTAAACATACCTAACTGTTCTTATTTCCTATTGTAACATCCTGCTGCAGCCGCTGCTTCTCCAATGTCTTTGACGTTTGTTTTGCGTGTTCATTCATTCGTTCGCTCTAAACACAAAGACAGTCTACACACGAGCTTCTACTACAACGAATAGTTACTACCACTAGGGTATACATTAGACTGATTTTTGCGTGTGGGTTTGCTTTCTCTATTATCAGTGTCCTCCGCCATTATGCGAACCCACTCCGATTTCTGATGTACTTGTAATTAACCTTATATGAAGTTAAGGCGGTCAGCGTGATACCGACCATATCACAAACTATGTGAGTCTAATCGGTATGTCCAATGCTCATTACAGCGGGGAAAATGGTGCGTTACTTGTTTACTTTTAAAGCCGCCGAATACAAACGGAGTCAATAACCGCTTGGAGATCTACAGCTAGGGTCAGCAGCCTTCTTGCAGTGTTGTGCCGAAATAATGTTGTAAAGTCATTCAACATGCCTACCTATGTCTATCATGGTCTAATTCATATCGTTTATCCAAGTCTTAAAATGAGCATATATAATGTTTTTGCATTTTTTATTGAGTTATTTTAACGACACCGTATTAATTAATAACAACAACTCAACTTTTGTGCTACAGCACTGCCATGAGTATGCAACAGGTGACACATCTATAGCTTTGGTGGTGGCGGTAGTCGGGATAGAGGGGAATGATAAGATGGAAACAGAGCTTCTTTAAAATCAGTCATTGTTGCTTTACCCTCATTGATTTTGCTTGCATCAAATCGCACACTCTGTAATGTAATGTCTGTCAAATTTAATTATGAAGAGATGTAAAAATATGAATAGCTTCAAAATAATTATATGCTCATATTTAATTAATCCTTATAGTGAGATCATATACTGGATTTCAATTCACACGGCGTGCCATTGAAAATAGGTCCACAAGCCGCGCTGAGTATGCGTACCGTATGTTGCCGACGCCATCCGTATAGTATCACTGCCTCTGGTTGTGTTATACACGACTAGGCGAAATAAAAAAAACACTTGACGCTTTAGAACTGATAAACTGCCAGAGACAAAGATCTACCTTATTCCGCACGTTCCATGGCGATCAAACATTAGTGACGCATGGCGAATGTTTGTGTAGGCAATTCGCTGTTCACTTCATTGATTGGCTAAGTACACATTGGCCAGAAAGCCGTGACCTTCCTTGCTCTCAGACGACACAAATAAGATCAACGGCGGCGAGTTGCCTTTTTAAGGGAATCAGCAGACGATATATTAAATCTCCGAAATTACCAATACGCTCATTGAGTCTGTGGTTTGTCGCTTTTTCTGTCTCAATGTCTTTCTTTGTCGCTTATTCTGTCTATGCCTTTCTGTCTCTCAGCTTTCGTCTCTCTATGTATCTTTATCTGTATCTGTCTGTCTCTCTGTGTATCTCTCTATCACTTTGCCTCTCATTCTCTCTGTCTCTCTGTCTCTCTGTTTCTCTGACTCTGTCTATCTGTCTGTCTCTCTGTCTCTAGGTCTGTATCTCTCTGCGTATCTGTCTGTCTCTCTGTCTCTCGGTCTGTATCTCGCTCTGTATCTGTTTATCTGTCGTGTTCTCTCTCAGGCCATCCGCATGTTTATACACACATAGACTGATTTATAAATCTGTTTTTGTCGCATTCGCTCGCTTTGAACTCAAGCGTAGTCCATACACCTGTTATTAATTCTAGTGCACTAGACTGATTTTTGTCGATTAGCTTTCTCGATCACCAGTGTCCCTCACCATCAGGCGAACCCACTCCGACTTCGAGGTACTTATAATGTACGTCCCATAGTCAAGGACAAGAAGTCAACATTTTAGTCCAACTGACCAGTGCGGGAGTTGTGCCCGCTACTTCTACATCAGCATACCGGATGTTGATGAACGGGCGCTCTTACTGATTCTGCCATGCTGACCTCTGATGTATTCATTGACTAAACACGCAGGAGAGGCGGCACCGTAGTGGCTAGACGCTCACCTGTCGGCCTGGAGGTCACGTGTCCGCATCCTGACATAAATTTTAGAATTGGCCATCCCGTGAAGGCTTGCGAACGCGGTTCGTGAGCCGGGTACCATGCGTTCGAAGCTCAGCCGCGACCGATTTGTGCAGCAGACCGTGTCGCGTTGTGTTATAACGTGCTGGTATGGAAGCCGGTCGTTCAGAAAGCAATGACAAACTGCTGAACGTAAAAACTTGCCTAGTACATCAACAGTAGCTGAAAAATGCTGGTGTTGACTGCAACGTCCTGAAAGGGATATGCAACATAAAAAAAAACCCGGGAAGGTCAACCCGGTCAACAAATGCCTGAAGAAGTCGGATGTGTCGACCGAAAGGTGCGTATACCGCAGCTATGCTGTAAACAGACACAACTGCAATTACGTCTAAAACAACATCCCGGACGAACGTTACAAGAAGAACTAACTTGGATTCTTAGCCTTAGACGGGTACCAGATAATGTCTTCCCAAGTAAAGGCATATTCATGATTCTGACCATATCAGCCACTGAGTGCTGACTGGTCTACACAATGTTGGTCTAGCACCAAATGCCCTTCGTGAAAAATTAGTGGAACTGCGGTAAAGCTGTGGAAATGTATGTAAGTATAGTCGCCATTTTGTTTATGCGATGAGCATGCGCATGCGCATGAGACACCTAGCGCCACCTGACGAACGGAAAATAAAGATTGATGTTGCTGTCACCTAATGATACCTGTACAAAACACTAACTACATTTATCTGCCATCCCACAGAACCGTGTGACTTACTTATTGAATCGCCCTCGTAAACGATATAAAATAACATAAAATAGTGCACTTTTTCAGAATACAATTACGGAAAACGCAGGACTTTGCAGCGACTAGCTTTCATCAGCAAACAAAGACATACACAAAATAGAACATATAAACACGGGGAAGACACCACGGTATCTACATTATAACATAAGAGAGGGATGATAAGAATGGAAAGATGAAAAAAAAAATGAGAACAAAGAAAAGAAAATGAAAAACAAAAGCAATGAAAAAAAAAATGTGCTACTTATCTCATTCCAAGGCTGTGATTCTGATATAAGTTGCACACTTATTTTTTTCCCCATCCATCCATCATGTGCCATGGGTATTAGCGTGGGCGGTCATGTTTTGCAATCTCACTCGATCAGCAGAGTCGTGGATCAGCCCAGCATTCTTGTCTCGACCATGCCACGTGGCAAAGCCATCCAGGTATTTGCTTCTCTGCCTTCCCCATGTTCTCTTCACCTCAATCTTGCCAATTGTCACCAAATTCTCCAATTTATACCTTCTCATAACGTGACCAAAAAAAAAACAAAAAAACTGTGACTGTCTACTTCTAATTTCTCTAATCAGTTTACGATTTTCATTTGCTTATTGTAGTACTTGGTCATTGGTTTTTCTGTCTGTCCATGGTATTCTATGCACGTTCCTCAGAAACCACATTTCCACAGCCATCAGATGTTTTTCAGCTTGACTACTCATTGTCCACGCTTCACATCCATACATGATTTTTTTTTCATTTTCTTATATTCTATCGATGTTGACATAAGCCTGGGTCACTGACATTGAGTTGAGTGACCGGGCAGGAGGAAGAATGGAGATGAGAGTGGGAGACAGTAAAGTGACTGACCTGGCTACAAGGAACACAATCAACCCTCAGAAATAATGGGGCGGATATGAGTGAAAATCCCCAGGGGGGGATGGGTCGAGGGAGAGTTGTGTGTTGTGTGAAGTCAGGCGACTAAAAAGGCAGTGAGGGAAGAGACCGACTGCGGGTCAGGTGGTTTAAGAGAGAGCTCCGCGGTGTGTTGTTCTTCGAGTTGTGAAGACAAGCCTGAACCCAGAGTGGGTTCTGTATTGAGTGTGGGCCTACACCCAGAGTGGGTTCTATAGTTGAGCAGTGGCTCCAACCCAATGTGTGGGTTGTATTGTGTGAGATCCAGCCGAGGATTGTAGCTGGATTACCTGTCTTGTGGATTGAGATTAGAAGCCAGCCGTGAGAAGGCATTGATGTGTGCTGGTTAAATTGTGAGGAGGATATTTAGATTCTATGGATGACATTATGTTTCTGGATGTATAAACATGTTCCGTTTGTCCGTCTTATTTCTGTAATAAAGGATTATGTGCGCCAACGGAATCTTGTTTAATGCCTGGTGAATATGCACTGCGGGGGTGAGTTACATTGCAAGACAGATATCTCCATTGACACACCATGAGTATCGTTACCTAGACAACGACCATCACACAATAATATCATGAGCATATCATCGTAATAACTTCGTGATATTATCATCAAGTAAACGTGTGACATCTGAGGGCTACGTCCAATTAAGAACATTATAGAGAGTGTTGTCATTCTGAGATGTTTGTGGGCTCTTCGCTGAAAGAGAGGAGTTATTATCGTTGACTTCGTGCCATCAATTTAGACAGTACTGCGTCAAGAAATTAACAGCAACTCTTTGGTGTGTATAAGACGCCACATCCAAGAAAAACTGTCAGCGCGCGGGGAAAATGCGCGGCGGAGGTCACAGGCGAGCAGTCAGTTCACGTCAAGTCCACTACAGGTAAATTAACGGCGGTCAGCACGCATAAACAGACGAGGCGGGGACGCCAAGAATTAACGCAGGACAAATCGACCGGGAGAGTCGATTGCAGTAGCAGGGGTGTTTGTTCAAGGACAGCACAGGTAAATTCGAGTGGACAAAACAGTGTTTGTAACAAGTGCGGTCAGTCCTAAAGTGTGTGTGTTTGACAGGATTGAACCAAGGATTGAAGAAAATCAAAGATATTGACAGGTGTGTGTGTGTGCTGGAGGCAATCGCACTGTGTTGTTGCAAGTTGACTGGTCAAGATTATTCGACGCAGTAAATAGGACGGGTGGGTACACCAGCGTCCAGGTACTGGGGAAGTACATGTTTGGAAAACAGAGAAAAATTGGCAGTCGCTGATTTGACGGACAGTTGACTGAAGGGGATAGTAACAGTACCCCTACCGCAGCCGGGTGGGGCTGTCAAGTGTTTGTGTGAAAACTGTGTTTTACGGAGGAATTTTTCACTGAGAGTGATAAAGAGAAATTAGGTTGACCTTGGACGGCAAGGCTGTTTGACAGTGGAAAGTTACTGGGAATTCCACAGGAGATCGGGATAAACAAGGTTGTTTTGAAAGAAAGCCAGACTTGATGTTTCGTCTTTGTTCAAGCCTTTGTCATCATTATTCTGTTATGAGCAAACAGTTTTAACTTATCGTCATCGCAACCATGGTTGTACTTCTTTGCCGATAAGGATTTATATACCCAAATTTAAAGCGCTGAACATTGTCTGCCATTCTCCTTTTCTTTTTGGTGAATCTATAACATATATGATACAGCAAAGCGCCATCTCCGCAACGAGAGTAACAACAAATCGAAAGAACACTTTGGATTATTACCACGTACAGAGAAAGTACAATAACGTTACGGATATCACTATCATCTTCAACTTTTCTCGACAGTTGGAACTGGTGATCACCACGTGAATTCACGAACCACTCTACAAAACAACAAGTCGCTTTGAAATCTAGCGTCGTAAACATTTCGGAGAATTTAATACAGACATTTCCAGCATATTGTGAAAAACTATTAACAGCAAAATAAGAACTGTTGGCGACGGATTCATAGGCCCATATTTGTCGGCCAACCAGCTACACATTATTATTTTTTATTGTTTGCTCCCATCGTCATATTTATTGTTGTCGGGTGTCACGCAATTATTTGTATGTGGTCCAGTGTTTGTCAAGAGTAGGGAATTGTTGAGGTGTGTCTCGAGAGTCGGGATACAGCACAATAATTTATTTGTCTTTCTGGTGCTTACGATATTTTTGTAAGAAAAACGTTAATGAGTTGACGTATCGTGCAGGGGCATCGAAATAGTCTTAACCAATATCTAGAGCCGAGTTGTCTGACGTCAGATCTGTGTATATTTTCAGTATATATTCTTTTTCTTTCTCTCTTTCTTTTCGTTAGATTTACATCTAATATTTGTTGTGTTCGGATATATGTTTTTATTGTGATCTTTCGTCATTTCTGCTGTCTAGTGGTCGTGGTCAATTTATATTTTTATTTTACGCGCACTGTGGATGTCTCTACACAAGCTTGTGGTTGTTACTGTGGTTTATTTCTGTGTCATCATCGTCTCCGTGTACTCAGCTTGTGAAGTCTAGCGTTGGATAGTCATCACTTAGTATTATCATCCATTTGTTTGTATATGTATTGATATGTATGTTTAACAATATTTCCAGGGACTTTATGAACTTTTGGTCACAGATATATAGATATAAGGGAGTATAGGTGATACTTCCCTACCTCACTACCTAGTGCTTATAAAGTGACTGGGTGAGTACAGAGTGATATTGTAGCACTACGGAATTACGTACACAGGGAGTGTGGGTGTACTTAGGGAAGCGACACAAAGACTAACAGCAGAGTCGTCACATTTATAGTTGGCTGACAGACAGCAACGTGTCCACAAGTACAAGATGCCTACTTTAATGGAATATATTAAAGCAGGTGAACGAATAGGCCTGAAAGGTAAAGAGTTACAGGAGTATGCAGAAGCGAAAGAACAAAAGCAGACGGAAAGAGAGGAGAGGCATAATGAACGCGAGGCAAAGCGTCTTCAGGAAGAGAAAGAGACGCAAGTAAAACTAGCTGAAATGGAAAACAAGCGTCTACAGGAAGAAAAGTTAGCTGAGAGAGAGACACACATGAGAATGGAAATTGAGAAAGAGAAGATTAAGATGGAAGCGGAAATTGCTATTAAAAAGTTAGAATTTGCATCGAAGGGTCAAAGTGAGGAAAGTAGAAAACCGTCGCAGTCGTCACAGAGATTAAAACTGCCATATTTTACGGACCGGGATTGCCTTGAGGCCTATCTTTCGAGATTCGAAGCATCAGTGAAGGTATTAGGCATCCCAGAAAGCGAGTACGCAATTAGACTGGGCGAGTATTTAACGGGTAAGGCCCTAGAAACAATGTTTAATTTACCTGTAGAAGAAAGGAACAGCTACACTATCTTACGTCAACGTTTGCTGACAAAGTTCCAACTAACTGAGCATGGATATAGGACAAAGTTTAGACAGTTAGGGCCAGAGACAAATCAAGATTTCACAGACTTTGTTAACACAGCAAAGAACACATTTAACAAATGGATGGAGCTTGCAGAAGTAGGGAAAGATTTTAATAAATTAGTAGATCTAATGTTAAGAGACAAGGTAGTATCTGCATGCAATTCTAATTTAGTGGCGTTCTTTGAGGAACGGAAGCCTAAGGACATAGACACAATGTCTCAGTTAGGGCAAAACTACATGACTGCACATCCTAAACGTATCTATTGGGAAACTAATGAGTGAGGAAATAGTCTGTGCAGCGTACACTAAACAGAACCAGAATCCAGTTATCAGACCAAGGGCGAAAAGTGTGGATTCAGCACAGAAAGGTGAGCAGCAAGAACTTCAAGATAATGGTTTCCGAGGAAACAATGTTGGTAGAGTAGGACGGTACCCATATAGAAGAGGGAACTTCCAGAGACGTCCAAATTATGCCGGATGTTGGAATTGTGGGAGCTGGAGACACAGGGCAGCAGAGTGTGATGCACAACCATCAGATGGACCAACGAACAACACTAAAAGGGAGATTACTTGTTTCAAATGTGGAAAGAATGGGCATATCAGCCATCAATGTAGGATGAGAGAAACAGAGCACTCAAATGCAGCGCAGGGTAATTGAGACGCTGAACAATGAAGATTGTAGTGGGTGCAAACCTCTTTTTGAAAAGAGACAGTCAGCCAGTCCTAATATGTGGTCATACAGTAAAAGCAGGATCAGCGGTGCATGAAGGAGGAAGTCCTGAAGCTGCATCAGGGATTTGTCAATGATAGACCAGCGTTAACAATTAGGGATTCTGGATGTACGTCTATTGGAGTGAGGAGAAAGTTTAATAGATCCCTCGGATTATACAGGGAAAAAGATTAGATGCATAACATTCAACGGCACAGTAGAGTTCTACCCAGTAGCCATAATAACAGTAAAAACACCATATATCACTGGAAGAGTGACAGCGTGTGTTCTGGACTCACCAGTGGCTGATTTGATCATAGGAAATGTTATAGGAGTTAAAGATTGTACAGAAGAGGAAGTAGTTGATTGGGACCGAAAATATAGTGTAAGCAGTAACGAGGTAGTTACCACAAGAGAACCAAAAATTAGAGAGTATAGCTGAGGTAGAAGAGGCACTTGAAGTAGACACAGGAACTCAGGACAAGGATAGTACAGCTGAGCAGATGAGAATGGATCCAAATATAGTGCTAGTGACTCCCAGAGACAAGATACTACTCTGAACAAATGTTCCCAAGGGTGTAGGAGAGTAGAACATAGGCAGTCAAAGAAAGGTAGAGGGTGCTTCGAGAGGAAGAACAATGTTCTCACTCGCAGGTTTTCAGATAGCAGAACTGCACGTGGGCAAGGAGCAGTACCTTTAGCACATAGAGACCGATATACCAGAACAGCTCAGGATAGTGCATGTGCAGGGCACATAGGCATAAGGCGTATGCAGCAGAAAGCAAGGTGCCAGGTATATGGGCCAAGATTGAATAAAGAGTTCAGACTAAACAGAGACTCAAGTGTAACGGTGCAATATGCAGATAGGAAAGTGGAGTCAGGTCAAAAGAGTTTTCGCGACATTACTGACCCAGGGCTAGGGATAGCAAACAGATGTTGTAATTGTAGAGGTACCATGAGTCATGGGTACATGAAAGGTAGACACAGCATCGACAGGAATCAGAGGTGGGTTAATGCAAGAACAGAACCACCTGATATAGGGTCGGTACACAATAGTATTGTGGGGTCGTGAAGTAGTAAGAGACCTGTGGGTACATAAGTATAATGCGTTTCTATGATGTATTATTATTATTATGTGATGTATTAGTTCATGCATTGATACACAAGATAGATGATTGTATTTATGTGTGATGAATATAGATGTGCATTTGATGTATTATGTAGTGTGGTAGCTAGAGTAAGGTGCAGCCATACTTAGGGCTACCCAGGCTATATGTCTGGGTCACATGTTTAGTAAGTTTTAGTCTCCCAATATTTGAAAACGAAGTTTTCTTTTAAGAGGGGGGTAATGACATAAGCCTGGGTCACTGACATTGAGTTGAGTGACCGGGCAGGAGGAAGAATGGAGATGAGAGTGGGAGACAGTAAAGTGACTGACCTGGCTACAAGGAACACAATCAACCCTCAGAAATAATGGGGCGGATATGAGTGAAAATCCCCAGGGGGGGATGGGTCGAGGGAGAGTTGTGTGTTGTGTGAAGTCAGGCGACTAAAAAGGCAGTGAGGGAAGAGACCGACTGCGGGTCAGGTGGTTTAAGAGAGAGCTCCGCGGTGTGTTGTTCTTCGAGTTGTGAAGACAAGCCTGAACCCAGAGTGGGTTCTGTATTGAGTGTGGGCCTACACCCAGAGTGGGTTCTATAGTTGAGCAGTGGCTCCAACCCAATGTGTGGGTTGTATTGTGTGAGATCCAGCCGAGGATTGTAGCTGGATTACCTGTCTTGTGGATTGAGATTAGAAGCCAGCCGTGAGAAGGCATTGATGTGTGCTGGTTAAATTGTGAGGAGGATATTTAGATTCTATGGATGACATTATGTTTCTGGATGTATAAACATGTTCCGTTTGTCCGTCTTATTTCTGTAATAAAGGATTATGTGCGCCAACGGAATCTTGTTTAATGCCTGGTGAATATGCACTGCGGGGGTGAGTTACATTGCAAGACAGATATCTCCATTGACACACCATGAGTATCGTTACCTAGACAACGACCATCACACAATAATATCATGAGCATATCATCGTAATAACTTCGTGATATTATCATCAAGTAAACGTGTGACAGATGTATTATCAGGTTGGTCTAGCGTGACGTTGTTGCAGTGGGACATATACAGCACCTCATAAAACCCAACCAAAAAATGGGTTGACTATTTCCCAGGTTGAGAGCGGAGGTGGCGTAGTGGCTAAAGTCAGTCTACCGGACTGGTGGTCATGGCTGCGATCTGCATCAGGGCAGTTTCTAATTTTAAATGTATTGGGAGGTAAAACAGTCGTTGCAATACAGACTGCATCATTCACTCATAGCTGACTTTTTTTTTTTTTTTTAAATTCGCATATCCTTTTACAGAACATCGCTGTCAACAGCAGCATCTTTCAGCTGTCTGTTGATTTCTTGGCAAGATTACGCTCTGTAGTTTGCCATTGCTTTCTGAGCGGCCGGCTCAGTTATCCTCCAAGTCACCAGCGGGGGACGAACCGCTCCCAGTTCACGCCCGCTACGAAACTTTGCGTGATAAACGGGATTACGGAGAAAGTATTGTAACCCCTCGGCCAGAGAGACCGGCCATAGCTGACTGGTCTATAAAAATGCATGGTATGCCAAATACGCTTTAAGGTGCGTACAGATCCTATCATTGCTTACCTATGACCAGGTCGACGATGCCGCGACATGCCTAGCAACTGAATGGCTGCTGGGATAGCAATTTTAAAGCTTGGCTGTTTGTTATTCGACACCAGGCAGAGGAATCTCCACAAGGACATCACTTGCCTCTAACCAGGTATGGCGACACATCCAAGTTCTTTCCACGTTAACTTGACATCACGTGGACATTTCCAACAACCTGTACCACCTGTACGCGTCGCGCTGTCTATGAGATTTCCTGTAGGTAAACAATGTGTATGGAGACGTTGCCTGGGGTGAAAAAAGGATAGTGGTAAATACAACAGAACACACTAAACAGAACATACTACACAGAACACAATACACAGAACACACTACACAGAACATACTAACCAACAATCATGGGCCAACGGGGTCCTTAGATTGCCAGGGGTGGAAAAAAGGGTGGTGGAGGTGGTCAGATTTGTCTGTCCTAAAACTGCGAGTGACCTAGCAAGTCACCAGAGGATTTTTCCTACTTCTCAAAGGAAAAAAAAAGAAGCATAATAGGATTGACCCAAATGGCAGACCAACTCATTAAGCAGATGGCACCAATACTATAGAACAAACATGTATTAGTATATTCTATGAACCCCATAAACGGACACTCTCCCGCTGTTTATGCTTCACCTCGACACTACAAGGTACAAGAGGGACGCGTTGAGATGAGATGAAATATTAAACAATCAGAACAATATCTAAAAAGTTATTAAACTACCGGATTAGGTTCAAGTTAGTCAACAAGACACCATTACATTGCCGAAGGATATAATTACGCTTTCACTAAACAATCAAAACAATCTCTCGACATCGCAAGGTACAAGAGGAGCAAAATGCGATGAGATGAGACACGAAGCAATCAAAACAATATCTCAAAAGTTATTAAACTACCAGATTAGGTTTAAGTTAGTCAACAAGACACCATTACATTGCCGAAGGATATAATTACGCTTTCACTAAACAATCAAAACAATCTATCGACATCGCAAGGTACAAGAGGAGCAAGATGCGATGAGATGAGACACCAAGTAATCAAAACAATATCTCAGAAGTGATTAAACTACCTGATTAGGTTCAAGTAAGTCCACACAACACCAATACATAGCCGAAGGACATAATTAAGATAATTAAGTGTTCACTAAACAATCAAAACAATATGTCAAAAATTATTAAACGAGGAGTTTAGGTTCAAGTTAGCCCACAAGACACTATTACATTGCCGAATGTCATAATTATGTTTTCTCAAAGTTCGTTGTAACACCATTAGTTCTTGTCTTGCAGCTATGTTTTTTCCCAGAGAATACATTAGGATTAGCCATCAAGGGAGGGCCCAGGAACTAATGATATGTACACAGCATAATTATGAATGCACAAAGAGGAAGCCCAGCAGGTATTCTCGCAGTCTAGAAAAGAGAAAAACAAAATAACACATGCTTTGCTAATACAAACATATTAGTGTAATTAAGACAAGCACACGCAATTTTAAGGAGCTGCAGTGGTAGAGTGACTAGCACGTTGCATGCCGGTTCAGTGGTCATGTGGTCACCTGGGCGGCTAGGTCGATCCAGCCTAACGTGGCTACCAGAAGATATTCTGGCTAGCGCAGGCTGTTTAGAGTGATACTGACACCTCACCCATCGAGTGCAATCTGGTCTATGGATGGAATATATATATATATATATATATATATATATATATATATATATATATATATATATGTGTGTGTGTGTGTGTGTGTGTGACATTTATTCCATTGTCAGGGTAACAACCTATCATTCGTCCATTGTGTGTGTGTGTGTGTGTGTGTGTGTGTGTACGCGAGGCTCGTGTGCGTTCATTAAGGTGGCACACTTAGTAAGTACATGCATGCATATGCTGAAATCCTCCTTGTGTGATCTATAGGGTGAAATTGGGGCACCTTCGGAGATACACGTGTGCGAAGAAAGAGATTCTTTACCAAAATAAAACATCAATCAAGCATCTGTCAAGAGTACACAACTCAGCAACATTTGAATTAACAACTACAAAGACGACGGCAAGGACGATGACGATGACAACAACAACAACAACAACAACAACAACAACAACAACAACAACAACAACAATCTAATAAGCTACTACAAGTGCCCGTTGTTCATGTACTTTCTAGAACGGACATAAGTGCAACTCGGGCACCTTAAAGTAGACACAAGTCTGATATCAGTAGGAAGCAAATAAACACTTGTAAGGAATCTTCTGTATACAACAGTCACAATGTTTTTCACGATCAAAGATCTGTTTTAACTGTAAAGGTTCTCAACCGTTAGTTGCTCATAGTCACAGATGAATCCCTTTAATATTAAGGTACGCTTCCCCTTATATAGTCGGTGAGAAAGAAGGTAATTTGTAATCGGTACTGTTTAAACAGGTGCTTGTCCAGGAGGAGCACCAGTAGCATCACCCGGAACAGTTTGTAATATCTATAGGGGAATGGTTAATAAACTTCAGCACAGAACAATTTGGAAATCCCAAGGAAGCCTCAAATACAGAAACGTCCATAAAAATCTTATTGTGCAGTAATTACTAGAACATTAGCTAACGAGAAGAAGAAGTAAAAGAGGAGTAGGAGTAGGAGAAGAAGGAGTAGGACGAGAAGGAAGAGGACGAGGAGGAAGAGGAAGAAGAAGGATAAACGAAGTCGAAGAAGAGGAGTATTAGTAGGACGAAGAAGAAGAAGAAGAAGAAGAAGAAGAAGAAGAAGAGGAAGAAGAAGAAGAAGAAGAAGAAGAAGAAGAAGAAGAAGAAGAAGAAAAGTCACAGCCATGCCATGTCACACATAGAAGAAGAAGAACAAGAAGAAGAAGAAGAAGAAGAAGAAGAAGAAGAAGAAGAAGAAGAAGAAGAAGAAGAAGAAGAAGAAGAAGAAGAAGAAGAAGAAAATGATGACGGATCCTGCCAGTTCGGTTTCTGGAATCCCCTATGAAGCTTATCCCACCCATGCCCAGAAATACATATGCAAATACGCATACAGGCCATGAAAATCCACTTCCGTCAATGGCAAATCTTCAAACGCTAGCCAGGTTTAGAAATGTCTCACTTCATAATACACCATCCCTCTATGAGAGGTGATTTAACGGGGGAAGTGTGAGGAAAATGAAGAAGTGAAAGACAGGCGAAATTGAGAACTGATATTAGTCAAGAATGGTCAGGATGATGTATTTTTACACTTGGCTCGTTGCAAAGGACAGGAAGCAGTGGAGGGTTAGGTTTGATGATTCTTTCATCTTGGCAACCTGACCATCAACCACCGTGGTTTGTGGGCTGAGATAAGACGATGACCCATCAATATCCACTTACTGCGTCTCCATAGAATTGCTGCATGGCTGTCCCCTCAAACTAGGAAGCTCAATTTGAGAATCACTGATAGAAACCGAGAAACATGTAACGTAATGATACCCCTTGTTTTGCACAGGTCGATGCAGAGCTCCTACATCAGGTGTAAGGGGTAAATAGTAGGATGTAACGAGAAGGGAAAAAGTCTACTGTATGTTTTAGTAGTGACGACTATGGGTATGTTGTCGAAGTTAGTTATTAGCTGGGTTCTTGCCAATAGCTGTAGACAGGGAATCTGCAAACCTGATATTCCGGCTAAGTCAATATGTCTAGAGAAACAATTATGGGAGGGATAACTGCTAATTATACAACAGAATAAATATTGACCTACGCTTTCATTATTCATTTCTCTTTCGTCAACGTCATCATTTCAGACTTTACATAATATGTCCTTGGAAATGTGTATACAGACGGTTAAATACGACATTATTTAGGTCGAGTTGTTTTGATATCCCGAAGTCATATACAGAAGGAAATCAAGGCAAATACTCAGAAAGTGTCACTGGCAAGGAGTAGGACAACATGTTTTGGCTGGTACCAGTAAGTCAAGATAGGAATATAAACAGGAACAAATAGATAGTAGTTGGGATGAGTTGGGTTGAGTAAAGAACCGACATCACAGCACTCAGTACACCCCCATACGTTCTCCGTCCTCATCTTCAACAGACAGCGAAGAGTCCCATTAATAATGGTACCAGTTGAAATATGATAATGTGTCCACTAATCCTTTCATCGGAGTATTGAGTATCGGCCAGATCACCTGGTCATCACTGCAGCATCAGTTCCTTCAAGACATAATGATTTATCTGTTCTTCGAGATATTATCGCAAAAGACTTTGGACCATATCTATCTAATCGAGCATCAATACCCCACCTTGCGGTGCAGACCCGGCTAGTCTGTCTGCTTGCTCGTTTCCCATCATGCCGGCATGTCCTGGTGGGAGAGGTACAACGGATGTTTCGTATTTATTATATATTTTTTAAAGAAACATGGCACTCTGCACGAAGCAATGCTGCCTTCACATTTCTCAGCGTGCCCTGTGAGTCCCTTACCC
>JACEFZ010004386.1:0-20363 GCA_014155875.1 Cepaea nemoralis | reverse complement strand
CCCCTTTTTAAAAAAATTTTTTTTGATATTTGTTCTAAAATAAACCTCCCCAGTGTCATTTGATGCTGTTATTAAAAAAGCTCGCATTGTTTCTGTGAATATTTTATCCTTCCCAGAAAACTCCCCCTTGTGAAAAGCACTTTGAAACTTTTTAATGTCTGTTTAACAACAAAATCCCGAAGTTTATTGTCGTATTCACCATTGAGAGGGATTTGTTACAATTAATCCAGGTTTCTAGGTTAATCCAGCCAAAAATAGATATTTTAAACCGTGATGGCGAGCGGCGAAATATTGACCATACACCCACGAGTGCCGGTTGGTTTATAAAATTAAGAAGCTCGCACCATTTACCCAATACGCTCCACGAGTACAAGGGCCTAGTATTTTTTATCACACGCACGCACGCACACCTTCCCTCCGCTAGCCTACAGGTCACTCTAAGGAAGGTGTAGGTCGACGAAAAGGAAAATTTCATTTGGGTCAGCTGTATGACACAATCACAATGACAAAGTGGGCGTTCCAGCAAAAAAGCCTTCGTCAACACATAAAAACAGACACTGATAAAACTGTCATTTACTGCCAAAAAAGTACCTTGCGGTGTATGGCAGGAGGGTCTTTGAGCTGATAAATTTAAGCCGCCTGGCTAGTGCAGTCGCCGCGAACTGTGCGGTTGGGATTTTCTTTTTCCCCCCGATCGAAAAAAAAAAAAAACCCACACCTTCCCGAGAATTCGAACCCGAGTCTCCCAAAGGGAGAACCCGGGCGTTCTAGTCACTCGGCCAGCCGCTCCTCAGTCACTGAACAAAATAAAAAATTTTTTTTTTTTTTTTAAAAAACCCCACTTTGTTGGTGTACTTCAGGGGCCTTAAGAGTTAAAAAATTTTAATGGCAGAAGCACAGTAGCTATCTTGCTTGCCATGATGAAGTACCGGTTTAGAAACGTAAATCCGTGGGAGTACGCGGGATTGGGTCGGAGAAGGGGGTATTTTAGCAGGAGCGGGGGACGCCCGGCTGAGAGCTGTATAAGGCCCGCGAAATCATATGATAGGGCCCTGTCCAGGCAACCACAGGCGGGCCTGAAAATTAAATATGTCTAGGAACAATCATCAATAAACCTAGCAGCAACATCATCTATGACATGCACAAAACAAGTATATCCAACAATAAATAAAACACAAAACAACAAACACATCCAACAATAAAAAACAAATACACCCAAAAGGAACATAATATTAAAAGAACATTGGTTTTAAAAACAAATAACATTGAGGGAATTTCAATATTTTGGATTAGTTTAGTTTATGGATCAACATCACGGCACACGGGTGTAACCCATAAGTGCTCCGATTCTTCCTCCTAACTCAAACCTGAGTTGGAGAACTCAGCTCAGTGCACGAACTCCGTAGCACCGGCGAGGATCCTGAAATACTTTGGGTAGATTTTTAACTCGAAATTTTTCCCGGGCAGCGCCGTTATGGCCTACTCTTTTTCGATTTCCAACTGCCAGGGATTTTTTACGTGCGCAACAATAACACAGGGCGTCCGATCTCATACCCAGAGACCGGGGGAAATTACTGGAAGCCCCGGTGGATTCATTAAATAAATCCTGGTCCACACCGGGGCCTGAACCCGGGACCTCCAGCACTCGAGGCGGACACCATCCCTCGAGACCACGCAGCCCCTTGTATACAGGCATGAGTGTCGGGGAAAATATAACTTTTAGTGAGGTGTACATAAGCACAGTATATCGTAGAACAGCTAACATCATGCGTCACACCGAAGAGACGCAGTTTGAGTCTCTACTTTGGGGGGATGTTTAAATGTTTGGCCAAATATAGCGGCTTATGTGTAAGTTTATAATTGTGTATGGCCCAAGAATGTTATAAATATCCAAATGACCTTTGGCAGAAACAAGTTCCCCTCCCCGCTTCACGGGACAATGTCAACGGTAAAAAACTAGTGTAGCCAATGACAAGAAAGAAAGCAATGGCAGAGTGCATAATCTAAGAAGCCTTAAAATCATAATAAAATAACGCAAAGTAATGCAGTTTTGCCGGTCTCTCTGGCCGAGGGGTTAAACACTTTCTCCGTAATCCCGTTTATCAAGCAGAGTCTCGTAGCAGGGCGAGAGCTGGGAGCGGTTCGACCCCCGCTGGGGATTTTCGGGATAACTGAGCCGGCCGCTCAGAAAGCAATGGCAAACTACTGAGCGTAATCTTTCCAAGAAATCAACATACAGCTGAAAGATGCTGATGTTGACAGCGATGTCCTGTAAAGGATATGCAAAACAATGCAGCTTTATAGAACAGAATTACGAAAAAACAGGACGTTGCGGAGACTAGCCTTCATCAGCAACCAAATGTTATTTGTCCATCAAGATTATGATGACCATCATTTCATCTAGTGGGGTTGAATGTATGGAGCCGTGAGTTCTAAGATGGCTGATAAGGCTATTTTTGGCTCGAAATGTTCTTAGACAATGTGGGGACAAAATCCTTGACGTTCCAGGAGGAGTATCCCCTGCATTGGTTTTCTGTCCAGCCTTTTCTTCACAGCTCTTGCAGTCCTGATTTCTTCACATGTGACTGCACCCTTATGTAATGATTACGCACGAATTACGGTCTTTAGCAGCAGTCTCCCAGGTATCAAGATGAATTCCAAAAGCTTCAGTGAGATTTTCAGTGTCTTTAAAGCGTTTCCTCTGGCCGCCTTGGGAACGTTTACACAACGCAGCTCGCCGTAAAAAAAATTGTTTAGTGAGCCTGTGATCTGACATACGAGTTAAGTGACAAGCCCAGCGAATCTGATTTTTCATTAGTAGAGTGTGATACTGGGCATGACGCTCATCTAGAACTTCAGTGTCTGGGATCTTGCCTTACCATTTAACCTCCAATAGCTTCCAAAGGCAGACTGTGTGGAAGTGGTTTAATTTCCTATCATGTCGCTGATAAACATCCAGGTTTCACAACTATAGCAGTGTGGATAATACAACTGCTTCATAGACTTTCAGCTTGTTTGCAGGCTTATTCCATTTCTGTCACATACATTCTTGTACAGTCTGCCAAGGCTGGCGCTGGCCTTGAAATTCTTGCTTGTGACACAGTCGGGTGAATTTGTCCATAACACTTAGTCTTATGACCATTCACCTATATATTTGGCACGGTGTGATTATTCCCTTGAGCTGGTAAATAGCTACAGTCTTCTCCATGTTGATATTGAGCCAAAGTTGGCACAGGCATATGAGGAAAGCTGAAACATTGTGTTGCATGTCTGCCTCTGAGTTGGCATATAGAGCGCAATCATCAGCAAACAGCAGTTCTCTGACAGTTCGCTGTTAATTTTGGTTTTGGCTTTCAGCCTTTTGAGATGAACAACTTTACATAGTTGATGTCTATTCCAATGTCATTGTTCTCGAAGGCATTCGTCAGCATAGCTGAAAAACATGAGGCTGAACAGTGTTGGTGCCAGGACACATCCTTGCTTCACTCCATTGGTGACAGGACAGGGCTCAGACAGTTCACCATTTTCCCTACTCTTGCCTGCACACCATCATGAAATAACGCACAGTTGGGACAAACGTTATGGACAGCCATAATCTTCCACAGTCCTTCTCTGCTGACTGTATCACAGCCTTGGTAAGGTCAATGAAAGTGGAGAACATTGTTTCCTGACATTTCTCTTGCAGCTGCCTTGCAGCGAAAATCATGTCAACAGTTCCACGTTCTTTTCTGAAGCCACATTGACTCTCAGGAAGAAGACCTTGATCGAGATGGGCCGTAAGCGATTGAGAGAATTCTGGCGATTGAGAACAAGGAGATGTCTCGGTGGTTGTCACAGGATTGGCGGTTTCCTTTACATTTGTAAAAGTGGACTATTGACGCGTCCTTGAATCCTGTGGCATGATCTTGTTCACCCATATTTTTGTAAAGACTTGGTGAAGCATCTCTATTAGGACCGGCCACCTTCCTTGTATATCTCTGCTGGGAGGAAGTCACGACCAGGCATCTTTCCACTGTAAAATTGCTGGATGGCTTTTGTTTAGTTTCGACTATGGTTGGCAGCAAACAAATCATCATCATCATCATCATCATCATCTTCCACGTCTGCCGTCAAGGGTCATGGGGAGGCATAATTTGCGTTCCAGATCCCGGTGGGCGCACTGGATAGTGTCATTCCGTGTGGTTGTACAATGTCTCTGATATCGCCAATCCATTTTCTTCTTGGACGTCCTCGTGGTCTCATCGCAGATGATCTTTTATGTAAGGCCAGTGATGGTAGTTGCTGACGTTGCATTCTAACGACATGGCCAAACCACTTGATCTTCTGTCTTTCAATAAATGTGGCACAAGGTGTTGATCCCACAGTCTGTCTGATAGTAGCATTTCTTACTCGGTCTCGGATTGTTAAGTTGGCAACTCTCCTCAGGCATCTCATTTCGCAGGTGTTGATTTTGCGAAGGTGTAATTTGGATAAAGTCCAGGTTTGAGATTGGTAGCATAGGTTTGGTGTGAATATGCTGTTTATTATCTGTCGTTTTGCGGACATGGGTATGTTTGGATGTTTCAGTAAGGGTGATAGTTGATATGTAAGTGCACTAGCTTTTTGACATCTGATTTCAATTTCTCTGTCCAATCTGCCATCTTCTGAGATCATACTTCCAAGATATTTGAATTATTTAACTTGTTTCAGAGTTGTGTTATTTATCTGCATACTTAGTGGGCCTGGCGATCTGCTAACTTGCATTACTTATGTTTTAGCTGTGTTTATGCGCATATTGTATCTGCTGCAGGTTGAACTCAAGTTAGTAATATGATTTTGTAGTCTGCCCTCATCGCTGTAAAACAGGCACTGATCGTCTGAAATATAAGTTCATTTATTCCCTGTGGGTCAGTTGTTTCATCTGGAGTAAAGAGTTCTAAATTTTCTGAATCTGTTCTGTCGAGACTTGCTTCTTTGGAAATTCTGTCCATATAGATATTGAATAGCAGGGGAGAGAGCACACAACCCTGCCTCACTCCTGTATTGACTGTGAACATATCTGATTGTCACAAAATAAAACCGTGTGTTTAACCAGTTGATTATTATAGAGATTTTCTGATTAAGCGGACGATCTGCCAGCGACAACTATTTTTACTAACTGAAAAAAACAAAGCGGATGTCATAATCCCAGGACAATATTTGTAGCTGCACGTGTACATCTCAAACGGATTTGGAACATTCGGTGGTGATGGAGACAGATCCCGGCAGCGCCGTGACAGTTTGTCAACATTTGAATACAAATGGAAGCAGTGGGGTCATAGTGGCAATCGGATGTTGGCCATCACCTGTCGGACTAAATTAAACAGTGGCAGATGTAAAGAGGAAGTGAGTGCGCTGAATCATACATCGTTTTGACAAGTCGGATGGAAAACGGAAGTACTCAGCACGGAAGTAAACAGTCCATATGTCATATAGTTTCCGGACATCACTCAGAGGGGCAGATTGCTACTGACAGCTTGTTGAGAAAAACTCTTTGTTGGAACTCGACAGTAACTCGCTGGCTTGTTTTGGGAATCACAACCAGTGATGACAGATCTAACATGGAGGGAGCCAGAGGGGGGATGGATCCCTGACAGGGGATGATCTGCCATGTGCCACCTGTGTGGGGGCATAAAGGATAACGTCACGTGGCCCAACTTTGGTATTTTGCCATATAAACCCGAGTTGGGACCAACTAGGGGGACTTGAAATGCTCTAGTCGGAGTGCCAGGGCACTGCAGTGCTTAGTGGAAATAATATCTACCGTGTGTTAATTAGTGACTTAATTTTACACGTGCCTATAATGGCAGATGTAGATATGATTGATAGGACTGCAGTAGTGCCATTTAAGGTATAACCTATTATAATATTAGTTCTAATTAATATAGACTGTGGCCTTGTTAAACTATAGTGTGATGATTAGCACTGTTAGTGGAAACTAGTTAGAGTAGAATAGTGATATTAGCTCTGCTAGTTAAGAATAGAGTACTGATGGATAATTGGGAGACGGAGAACTTGCCCGCTGGGGTTTTGCACTCTGTATGGGTCTTTCTTTGTCATAGCCTGATTCGGCTCTAGGTGGGTAGCTAATCTGCTCTATGACTAAGTCTAGTTAGCTAAAGATCATTAAGCAAGGCGATAGGCTTACACTCAGCCGAAAGGATCAGTGACTAGTACTATCACCAGATGTGTTGTTTCTATCCTAGGTTCCCTACCAGATCCAAGGAAACTCAACAAGTTTTTGGGAAAGAATCAAATCCCATTCGGAAGAACACCAGTTCAACAATCAATAAAGTTGCATACAGAACGTAACTAAAGCTAGGAGGAAGTTGATTCACCAAAGATAGTGATGATTACTGATGCACCACACAGCATCAGACAGTAGTAACTAAATGAGGAACAGTCTAATAGTTACCTAGTGTTATATAATCTCGTGTAATAGAACACAAGACATTATACGTGAGGCTAGATAGACACGAGTGAGGATCAATCACATTAACAATTAACATTAATGACTGCGTACACACTACAAAGGACTTGTGCAGTTTTTTTTAAGGAACGATAGGAACGGACATTGTGTAGGGTGCACCGGTCCATGATTAACTGTTAATACCACCGGTGTCTATTTCGGATGATCATGAAATTGGATTACCAGAGGTCTACAGAGGCAAAGCAGTATCCGGCAAGATGGTTTCGGCACGGGGTGAGATGTACATGTTCTGACGTAACGTGCTGTGGTCTATCCTTGCTGGGATCAGCTGACTGGGTTGTGGTCTGAGAGTCCGATTCTACACACTTTATAGAACACGTCACACATTTTCTTCGCATACACGTCTCATACACGTTACACTTTTCTTTTAATAAATTAATCTTTATTAATTTCTAGAAGCAAGAGTTGTTGAGTATGTTGCGTTGGGAAGTATGAGAGGGGGCATAGTACGACAGTGAGAGAGTGATAGGAAAAGGTGTCCATAGGCTGATGGAGTGTGTTGGACGGAAGCTGGTGGATTCTCCAGAATATTGAGAGGGAAAACAAAATATTATAATGTGAGTGTCGACTCTCTTCACTCCAGGGACGACACTGTAAAGGAGGATACGACATTATTGGGGGCTCGTCCGGGATCTTTGGACAGCGGGATCTCTTGTAAACGTGATCTTTGGACAGCGGGATCTCTCGTAAACGTGATCTTTGGACAGCGGGATCTCTCGTAAACGGGATCTTTGGACAGCGGGATCTCCCGTAAACGGAATCCTTGGACAGCGAGATCTCCTGCAAGCAGGAACCTTTGACAGTGGGATCTTCTTACAACGGGGTCTTTTGACACGGGATCCTTAGTTATAAGAGGGAGATATCATTTTGGAGAATCCAGCTAGAGTGAATGTGGATAGGGGTTAGGACTAATTAATATCTTACCTGTTCACACTTCACACGTCTGCATAGGTCTGTGGTCCTGATTCTACTCTTGTCACTGAGTGAATGTGCTGTGCATGGTAATATCTAGATTTATAGTACTTGTCCATATATCTGTATAGTAATTTGCAGTTATATTGTACTAGACCTGCTAGCTGACCTCTCTGTATAATGGCCACCCCTAAACTTAGCACAGCAGAATTAAAGGCAAAGGGGGAAGAAATGGGATTGGCGGGTTCTGCTCTAACGGATTACATACAGGAAGTGGAGAGAGAGTATCGTCAAGCTGAACGGGAAGATCGAAAGGCCGAGCTGGAATTGAGAAGGATGGAGTTGGAACAAGCAGCTAAGAAATTGGAAGCTTAGCAAGCAGCTAAGAAATTGGAAGCTGAGCAAGCAGCTAGGAAATTTGAAGCTGAGCAAACAGCTAGGAAATTAGAAGCTGAACAGGAAGCACAGAAAAGGGAGCACGAGTACCGGATTCGGGAACTCGAGCTCAAGAGTCAATCTAATGGAGAAACTGAGGGAGCAGTTGGAGGTTCCTCCATCCCAGGATCAACACCAGTAGGTGGACATGGGTACCATGCTATGAAGTTTCCTTTAGCGGTCTACGAGGAAGACAAAGAGAAGATTGACCAGTACCTTCAACGCTTCGAGGCTATGTCAGTTGCTATGGGTCTGGAGCGTAACAAATGGAATCTTAAGCTATCCCAGGGATTACGCGGGACCGGATACGAGGTTTATACTCGCCTGCCACCAGGACATGAGAACAATTATGACGAGTTAAAGACGGCTCTGCTGAAACGATTCGAGGTTACGTCACATACCTACCGGAAAAAAATTCGAGCAGCGAAACGAGAACCGGGGGAATTGTTTGCCGCCTACACTTTGCGTCTAAAATCTTATCTCCATAAGTGGATGGATTTGGCTGGGTTCGCACATGACTATGAGAGTCTGGAAGAGCTCATGGTGGTCGACCAGCTGAAGAAGCAAATGTCTAAACCTCTCAGGACGTTCCTGGGAGAACAAGGAGCGGAACGTATTGACCTCGTGAATAAATTAGCAGAACAGTTCGTCGAGGTACATGGGGAGGCAGGGGAAAACCTTTCCACCAACTCCAAAAGTCAAGAGAAACATGACAAGAAGAAAGCCAAAAACTCAGGAACAAAAAAGTGGGAACCTTATGTGCAAAAATCAGAGGATAGTTCAGAGAAGAAGAAGGAGGGAAGCAAGAGCACTTCAAGCTCTACACCTAAACGACCGTGGTCGGAGAAGTGGTGTTAAATTTGTAAGTCACCCTCTCACAATACGAGGGACTGCAAATCGAAGGCTAAGAACCCTCACTTCGCAGCATGTCAAGTGACTTCCAAGGAGGTTGTCACGGAAAATGCCAAGGTCAACAAGGAAGCTCGCCACCAGGAGAGCTCACTCAAGTCCGACAATAGAAAATCTAGGACAGGGAAATGGTGCAACCAATGCAAGTCAAACACGCACAATGCTATTGACTGCAGGGAAAAGTCAGGAGACACTCAATTCGTCGTGTGCTCAGGGAAACCTAAGGTGGAGCCCACCGAACAGGTCGAGGCCGAGGAAGAGACTCCTGACCAGGAAAAACCACCTGTAGTGGAATTGGTAGAGGTTAACGGTCGTCAAGTGGAGTGTTTATACGACACAGGACTGGACGGGGAGGCCGTGATTTTTGCGGATCTGGTACATCCAGAACAATTCACAGGTGAAACCTTGGATATACAGCCTGCACAGAAGAGTGCTGTAGTCATGAAGTTTGCCTATTGCTAATGTGGAGATTCGGTCAAGGTACGTCACCGGCACCATCAAGGCCGCTGTATTGACCGATCCCATTTTTCCAGTCATCCTAGGTTGCCGGTATGTCTTTCTGGGAATGCCCAGGGAGCCAATTCATATGGGAGCAATGCAGACTCGCTCTCAGACGAAAACGGAAGAGGCAGACGCAATTGTGACTAACCCAATGCCGGGGGAGCTACGAACTGCCCAGAGTGAGGATGATACTTTACGTCCTTGCTACAAAAAGCTGCAGAAAAGTGCTGATCCACCAGGACGGGGGCAGTACTACATGAAGAATAGGATACTCTACAGGAGAGCAGGAAGGGGAGACAACCTATACGGTCAGTTGGTCGTCCCGAAAGCTCACCGGTCCCAGATTCTTCATATGGGGCATACCATCTCCTTTAGTGGACACATGGGTATTGCCGCCACCATGCAGCGGATTTCCTGCCACTACTATTGGCCGGGAATGACAGATGATGTGCGTCGGTGTGTGAAGTCATGCCCTGAGTGCCAGAGGGTGGCACCGAAACACTGGACAGCACCGGTGGTGTTGGGTGAGATGCCCATCATGAACCCTCCTTTCGAGAGGGTAGCCATCGATATCGTGGGTCCACTTCCCAGGACTAGGAAGAGGAACATGTATATACTCACAATGGTGGATTGCTGTACAATGTAAGGTGAGGCTATACCGTTGACCACGATTGACTCGAAAAGAGTGGCGGACGCACTGATGGAGGCCTTTACCAGATTAGGCTTTCCGGATCAAATTCTGACGGACAATGGATCTCAGTTTTGTGGAAAACTCATGGAGGAGGTATTTAGGGTGTTTCACTCTAACCACATACATACCAGCCCTTACCACCCTCAAGCCAATGGACAAGTAGAGCGTTTCAACGGCACGTTGATGACAATGCTCAGGAAACTAGCGCAGGAAAAACCTGATAGGTGGGATGAATATATCCCAGCAGCACTCTTTGCCTATCGGGAAGTTCCTCGTGGCTCAACAGGACTACCACCCGCTACGTTGCTGTTTGGTCGTCCAATCAAAGGACCGTTGGAAGCCATGTTGAGGAGTTGGACTGAAGAGGGGACGTCAGAAGAAGTGATCTCATCCTATAAATACGTGGAGGAACTGAAAGAAAAACTCCACAAGGGATGGACTCTGGCAAATCAAAACTTGAAAAAGGCCAGGAAAAGACATGCGGCTTACTACAACCGTAGGTCTAAAGAAAGATCTCTAGAGGTGGGAGATAAAGTCTTGTTGCTACTCCCAACGGGAAACAACAAACTGGAGATAGGTTGGCAAGGACCATTTCCCATGGAAAGGGTAATATCCAGAACCAACTATCAGATCCGGATCCGGGGAAAGTCGAAGATTTTCCATATCAATCTCTTGTGGAAATACGAAGAGAGACCCGGAGACAAGGCAGCTCACCTAATGGCAATGGCAGTTGCAGTGGAGACAGAAGTGGGAACCAGCGAGGGCAGGGAATATCCCTTGGAACACCAGGAAACCTATAGGGATGTGCAAGTGAACCCTGATCTGACCTCCCAGGAGAGGGAAAGGATAACCCAGGTTCTCAAGTCTCATAAGGAGATACTGACTGATAAACCAGGACGAACGAGGTTGGTTGAGTTCGAGATGACTTTGACCACAAAGGAGCCTGTTCGCCAAAAGGTTTACCCAGTGCCATTCTCTAAAGAAAAGGCCCTGGAGGAGGAAATACAGAAACTGCTGGAGGATGACGTGATTGCACCATCCACATCCCCATACAATGCGGGGGTAGTTTTGTTACGCAAACCAAGTGGAGAACACAGGTTGTGTATAGATTACCGACTTCTGAACAGTCATACACTGTTTCAGGTGGAACCTTTGCCGAATCCAACTCAGTTATTCGCTAGGCTCCATAAGGCTCGGTACTTTTCAAAGGTGGATCTGAGTCGGGGGTACTATCAGATACCAGTCAAACCGGAGATTCGACCACTGTTAGCTTTCAGTACACCCAGTGGACACTACGAATTCAAGGTCATGCCCTTTGGACTCAGCAATGCACCTAGTGTGTTTACACGCATGATGAGGACTTTACTAGATCCGTTACAGGATCCATCCATCATCTCATTCATGGATGATATTCTGATTTCCAGTGACAGCCTGGATGACCACTTACATTCCTTGGAGAGAGTGTTTAATAGGCTCAAGGAAGCAGGGCTTACCGCTCGTCCAACCAAGTGCATGATTGGTTACCAGACTCTGGAATTTCTAGGTCACACCATCACTCCAGGACACATTGTTCCAGAAGAGAAGAACCTGGAGAAAATCAGAAATGCACCTAGGCCAAAAACGAAGAAGGATGTGCGATCTTTTCTCTCGTTGTGTGGGTTCTACCACAAATTTATCCCACATTTCACTGAACTGGGAGCTCCGTTGACGGAAACCTTGAAAAAGGGATTCCCGGACCAAATCATTTGGACACCAGAATGTGAGAATGCCTATAGTCAGTTAAAGGAGGCCTTAGTCAGCAAACCTGTATAACAGCTCCCTGACCTTTCCAAACAATTTGTGTTGAGAACAGATGCGAGTGCGATTGGAATTGGAGCCGCTTTGTTACAGGAAGGAAAAGACGATGATTCGGTTTTGAAACCTGTGGCATACGCAAGTAAGAAACTTCTACAGGCGGAGAGGAATTATTCAACCGTCGAGAGAGAGTGCTTATCCCTCGTATGGGCAGTGCAAAAATTCCAGCCCTATTTGTATGGAGTTAAGTTTCGGGTCCAGTCGGATCATCAGCCCCTGATGTTCCTGGCTACTTCTCAGAAGCTCAACGCCCGTTTGATGCGGTGGTCGTTGTTACTTCAACCTTATAATTTCACAGTGGAGTACATTCCTGGGAAGGAAAATGTTGGAGCGGATTTCTTGTCAAGACACCCAGCTCCTGAAGAAGAAGAATGAATCATCTGGAGTAAACTCACGGTGGAGAAGAGTGAGATGGACTACTCTCTTAGGAGGGGGCCTATGTCACAAAATAAAACCGTGTGTTTAACCAGTTGATTATTATAGAGATTTTCTGATTAAGCGGACGATCTGCCAGCGACAACTATTTTTACTAACTGAAAAAAACAAAGCGGATGTCATAATCCCAGGACAATATTTGTAGCTGCACGTGTACATCTCAAACGGATTTGGAACATTTGGTGGTGATGGAGACAGATCCCGGCAGCGCCGTGACAGTTTGTCAACATTTGAATACAATGGAAGCAGTGGGGTCATAGTGGCAATCGGATGTTGGCCATCACCTGTCGGACTAAATTAAACAGTGGCAGATGTAAAGAGGAAGTGAGTGCGCTGAATCATACATCGTTTTGACAAGTCGGATGGAAAACGGAAGTACTCAGCACGGAAGTAAACAGTCCATATGTCATATAGTTTCCGGACATCACTCAGAGGGCAGATTGCTACTGACAGCTTGTTGAGAAAAACTCTTTGTTGGAACTCGACAGTAACTCGCTGGCTTGTTTTGGGAATCACAACCAGTGATGACAGATCTAACATGGAGGGAGCCAGAGAGGGGATGGATCCCTGACAGGGGATGATCTGCCAATGTGCCACCTGTGTGGGGGCATAAAGGATAACGTCACGTGGCCAACTTTGGTAGTTTGCCATATAAACCCGAGTTGGGACCAACTAGGGGGACTTGAAAATGCTCTAGTCGGAGTGCCAGGGCACTGCAGTGCTTAGTGGAAATAATATCTACCGTGTGTTAATTAGTGACTTAATTTTACACGTGCCTATAATGGCAGATGTAGATATAATTGATAGGACTGCAGTAGTGCCATTTAAGGTATAACCTATTATAATATTAGTTCTAATTAATATAGACTGTGGCCTTGTTAAACTATAGTGTGATGATTAGCACTGTTAGTGGAAACTAGTTAGAGTAGAATAGTGATATTAGCTCTGCTAGTTAAGAATAGAGTACTGATGGATAATTGGGAGACGGAGAACTTGCCCGCTGGGGTTTTGCACTCTGTATGGGTCTTTCTTTGTCATAGCCTGATTCGGCTCTAGGTGGGTAGCTAATCTGCTCTATGACTAAGTCTAGTTAGCTAAAGATCATTAAGCAAGGCGATAGGCTTACACTCAGCCGAAAGGATCAGTGACTAGTACTATCACCAGATGTGTTGTTTCTATCCTAGGTTCCCTACCAGATCCAAGGAAACTCAACAAGTTTTTGGGAAAGAATCAAATCCCATTCGGAAGAACACCAGTTCAACAATCAATAAAGTTGCATACAGAACGTAACTGAAGCTAGGAGGAAGTTGATTCACCAAAGATAGTGATGATTACTGATGCACCACACAGCATCAGACAGTAGTAACTAAATGAGAACAGTCTAATAGTTACCTAGTGTTATATAATCTCGTGTAATAGAACACAAGACATTATACGTGAGGCTAGATAGACACGAGTGAGGATCAATCACATTAACAATTAACATTAATGACTGCGTACACACTACAAAGGACTTGTGCAGTTTTTTTTAAGGAACGATAGGAACGGACATTGTGTAGGGTGCAACCGGTCCATGATTAACTGTTAATACCACCGGTGTCTATTTCGGATGATCATGAAATTGGATTACCAGAGGTCTACAGAGGCAAAGCAGTATCCGGCAAGATGGTTTCGGCACGGGGTGAGATGTACATGTTCTGACGTAACGTGCTGTGGTCTATCCTTGCTGGGATCAGCTGACTGGGTTGTGGTCTGAGAGTCCGATTCTACACACTTTATAGAACACGTCACACATTTTCTTCGCATACACGTCTCATACACGTTACACTTTTCTTTTAATAAATTAATCTTTATTAATTTCTAGAAGCAAGAGTTGTTGAGTATGTTGCGTTGGGAAGTATGAGAGGGGGCATAGTACGACAGTGAGAGAGTGATAGTAAAAGGTGTCCATAGGCTGATGGAGTGTGTTGGACGGAAGCTGGTGGATTCTCCAGAATATTGAGAGGGAAAAAAAATATTATAATGTGAGTGTCAACTCTCTTCACTCCAGGGACGACACTGTAAAGGAGGACACGACACTGATATACCTTCTTGTGTTCTTACTGCACTTTGGCTCGAGTGATACATGGCTATGATGTTTTCTAGCAATTGCCCTTGTATCCCATAATCTTGAAATAATTTGTATCTGTCTACTCTGTCGACAACCTTTTCCTGATCTACAAACATAATATGCTGCTGGTCACTATATACGATAGTTTTTTCACATATTTGTCTAAGTGTAAATAGTGCATCAGCGCAACTTTTACCTTTCCGAAAACCGAATTGTACTTTGCTTAACTGTTGTTCAACTATGGGTCTAACTCTTTGTTCCAATAGTTTTGCGTTCATTTTCCTTATATGGCTCAGGAGTGATATACCTCTGTATGTTTCGCACTCTCACGTATTGCCTTTCCTTTTCCATATTGGTACTATTATTGCCTGTTGCCAATCATCTGGGACTTTTCTTTCTTCCCATGCTATATTAAAACGTCTTGTTAACCATTTAACTCCTGTTATCCCACAGGCCTGAATAGCTCTGTGGTTATTCCATCTGGACCCGGTGAGAATTTGGCGTGTCCAGTGTGTGCCGCGTGGTTACACACCCGCTTCACACGCGTGATCCGGGGCTTGTTTCCAGATCCGGTCAGGGATATGCACTACTGAGGAGCTCAAACGAGAGCGAAACTCGAGTATAGTGCTTCCATATTGACGTGGATATGCCTTAGGTTCGTGCCGGGGTGCGATCGGCGTTGCCAGTAGTGGGTTGTGCTCAATATTTAAATATATCTTATATTAATCAGAACGTGATTTTTCTTTCCTATAATTGAATTACTAAATTGTGAAGCTCCAAGTAACACTTTCCCACAGGAAGAGGTTCTAACGTGTGAACCATAAATCGAAGAACCTGTTTTTGAAGAAATCCTAAATGTAATAACACGACTTAAAAACAATAAGGCAACTGGGGCTGATGGAATTGCTGCTGAATTTATAAAGGCAGGTGGCCATGCATTACATCTAAAGCTATACGAACTAATAATAAAAATCTGGAAGACAGAAAATTACCCCATGACTGGAAAGAGTCATTATTGATACCTATCTTTAAGAAAGGAGACAAGTTCCAATATGAAAATTATAGAGGAATATCATTACTGTCCATATTCTGCAGTACTACTAAACAGACTAAAACCATATTCAGAATACATATTAGGTGACTACCAGGCGGGTTTTAGACAAAACAGATCAGCAATACAACATATATTTATCTTACGACAAATAGCCGCGAAAAATTGGGAATATAAAATAGATCTCCATAAAATGTTTGTGGATTTTAAACAGGCTTATGATAGTGTCCATTTAGTGTGTTTTTTATTCAAGCATCATAACACTGTACAAGAACAAGGGAGATCGGAGCGACTGCAACAACTATAGGGCTATCTCACTTCTTTGTTTTGTTGGAAAAGTATTTGCCAGAATTGTTCTGCGCAGACTTCAAGTCCTAAGAGATCAAGTCTACCCCGAATCACAGTGTGGTTTTCGACAGAACCGGTCTACCATTGATATGATATTCTCATTGCGACAAATGCAAGAAAAATGCCGTGAACAGAATCAACCACTGTTTATTGCCTTCATCGACCTCACAAAGACATTTGATCTGGTCAGTCGTGAGGGTCTGTTCAAGGCACTAAAGAAGATTGGCTGCCCACCAACTCTTCTGTCCATTGTGGAATCGTTCCACACAGGCATGAAGGGTATAATCAAGTTTGATGGTGCAACTTCTGAAGAATTTGAAATCAAGAGTGGAGTTAAGCAAGGTTGTGTACTAGCTCCCACCCTCTTTAGAATATACTTTTCACTTCTACTGAAATATGCCTTTCGTGATCAGTATAGTGGTATATACATTCACTCACGCTCAGATGGCGGCCTTTACAATGCTCAGAGATTGAAGGCCAAGACCAAATTTAGGAGGGTACTGATCAGAGAGTTGCTTTATGCAGATGATGCTGCAGTTACGACCCACTGTGAGGAAAAATTGCAATGTTTACTATCTGCATTCTCCAATGCTTGTTCTGAATTTGGTTTAACAATTAGCAAAAAGAAGACACAGATTATGTCACAAGGTGCACATGGGGTACCATAAATCTTTATTGACGACGCCGAACTAGAGGTGGTAGACCATTTTACATATCTAGGATCAGTGGTAAATAGCAAATTATCCCTAGATCAGGAAATCAACATCCGGATTGGTAAGGCAGCAACAACAATGAACAGGTTAAGAAAAAGAGTCTGGGAGAACAGGAAGCTTACTTCAAAAACAAAAGTCCTTGTCTATAAAGCCTGTGTCCTTAGTACTCTTCTTTATGGCAGTGAAACCTGGACAACTTACTCACACCAAGAGAAACATTTAAACAGCTTTCATATGCGGTGTCTGTGAAGAATTCTTGGTATTAAGTGGCAAGACAAAATCACAAATACTGAAGTATTGGAAAGATCAGGTTGTGTGACAGTTTATTCCATGCTCAGTCTTCGTAGACTTAGATGGATAGGACATGTTAGGAGGATGGATGATGGTAGAATACCAAAGGACATCTTTTTTGGTGAATTACAGATGGGTAAGAGATCTCAGGGTCGGCCTCTACTACGATACAAAGATGTGTGTAAGCGGGACATGATTGATACAGGCATTGATAATGCAGATTTGGAGCAAGTCGCCACTGAACGTGTTGCATGGAGGGCAAACATCAGAAATGGAATACAGACAAAGGAGAAAATTATTGCAGATAGGTCACACACCGAGCGTTTGAGACGTGAGATGGTGCATGATGGTGGACATGACCACGTGTTCACATGCACCCACTGTGAAGGGACATTTATAGCGCAAATTGGCCTTATCAGTCACATTTGCCTTTTTAAAGCACAAACTATCGTCTGTCAAGACGGCAAGGTGCCAATGATGAATGATGATAGTGTCCATAGGAATAGTCTATGGAGTGCTATCTTGGAACTTGGAATACCAAGGAAGTTAATCAACATGACCAGACTATGCATGGAAGATACTTATACTATAGTAACGAATAAAGGAAGGAAGTCAGACCCTTTCCAAATAACATCTGGCTTCAAACAGGGGAATGCACTATTGCCGCTCCTTTTCAATCTGGCTCTAGAGAAAGTTGTAACGAAGGTATAGGAGGAATGTGATATTGGAGGAACATCCAGACTGCTTGGTTATGCAGATGATATAGATATCATAGGGAACAATAAAAAGAAACCACATCGAAAATATTGACTCACTTAAAGAAAAAAGCTCAGCAAATGGGGCTGGTTATCAACCAAGATAAGACATAATATATGGTAATTTCAAGAGAAAGAACAGCTAAAAATTCTGGCCGCATACAAATAGACAATATGACCATTAAAAGAACGGAAACATACAAATACCTGGGTACAATCTTCAACTGCTCCAACATCATAAGGGAAGAAATACAAGCTAGAATCAACTCTGTAAATAAGATATACTATGCACTACAACATCTGCTAATATCAAATACAATATCTCGTAACAACAAGATCACAATATACAAAACGCTGATCAGACCAGTTGTGATGTATGGCTCTGAAAACTGGAGTACAACTAAAGGAGACGAAGCCTTGTTACAAACCTTTGAGAACAAGTCTTAAGACGCATCTTTGGGCTCATCAGAGATACACAACGTGGAGAATGGAAAAAAGGGGCAACAAAGACATTCATGATCTGTTTAAGTCCCCTCTAATCACTGGTATCATGAAGGCTAATAGACAGCAATGGCTGGGGCATATAGAAACAATTGAAGATAATAGGGAAACAAAACTCGATTACACTCAGGACATAAATGACCGCAGACCCCGAGGTAGACCAAGAAGACAGTGGAAAGATAATATACATACAGATCTACAAGCACTTAGAATCAGCGACTGGCAAGAGAAGGTCAACCAGAGAGACGAATGGAGACGGCTTGTATCTGCAGCAAAGAACCTCAATGACTCGGAATGATGAAGAAGAAGAAGAAGATAATTGTGTACACCATATTAGTTTGCTGACAGAGTTATGAGACGGAACTACCATCTGCTTAAATAGACGATACTTAGCAATCTGTTCTGATCATTATTTGTAACAGGTACATGCATTTGTGTACCTTTTAATTGTAATTAATGTAGTCATCTACAAATGCGTGCCATGTCCAGGCTAGATACGTCTCGCCAGCACCACCATTGGATAACAAGTAGACGGCAAATAATATACAACAATCTCCGGCACGCGGCATTACAGTAGTTAGATCTATTTTACTGTACACTGTTTTGATGTTCTGCACAATGTTATCTCTTAGTGTACGCCCTCATAACTTTTTCAGAACGTTAGAGTAAGAGGGGTTACTGTAAAAAGACACATGGAAGCCGCGACATGGCGCTGTGGCTGGACTCTCGTCTACGGGCCCGGTAGTCATGCGTTCGAGTCCGCATCAGATCGGATTTTTAAAATGTATCTGGGCTGCCAGGTCGACTTAGCTTAAAGTATAAAACCGGTAAATGTCGCGGGCAATAATGACTGGTTGCTTAATACTGACCACATGACCAATCAGCCTCCTACCATATTACCACAGGCGTGTACAAGTGTGCTCTATTTTACTGTTCACTAGCACTGACCCAGAGATCGATATAGATACATACAATCCTGTATTTGTACTTTATTAAATACACAGTCACATGTGATCAAGTGAAACATTGTGAAGTGATCAACATGTTGATGTTATTAACAATAATGGCACAGAGCTCATAATACTAAAATATATTCGCTGGATATAAGTAGCTGCACTTACAACTGGGAAACAATATAGAGATACACCGACCTGTAGATACGGATGTGTTTTGCTCCCGGATTTCTTCATATTGTGTGAGGAAACAATAATGAAAGGGATCAGGTATAGTTAAGAAATAAGTTGGGAATATCGACTACCTGTCATGTGTTTATCAGATGAATCATTAATGTTGGCTGAAAAACGAAAGACTTGCAACAATTGGTGGTCATTGTAGTAAGATAAAGCGACAAAAACATTTTTTTCTTGAATGTCAGGAAAGCACACAAACAAACAATAAAGATAACAACAAATGTGATTGTACATTGAAAGGGAAATGCTTAACCATCTCAGTGAATTCAATTATCCATGTAAATTATATCAGATGAAGATGAGTGACAGTGATTAAGAGCAGAATATGATAAACATGTTTATTTCTCCTCATTAGGGGCCAACATATGTGTGTTATAGTTATACTGTTGTTCTCGTGAATTTCGTATTTCACAACAATATGTAACACACTGAAGTGTCTTACTGTATCTGTTTCATGTGTCTAGACGTTGGGGTTCGTTGGTTACTTATTTGGAGCGCTCTTTCTTTTCTTTTCATTTTTTTTTTTGTTCTCAGAAATTACACAACATTTGTTTTACCCTTCTGCAAATCCACCGTCGTAAGCAGACCGGAATTTTACGCACCAACGCATTTAGCCTCCTGACTTTTAGGCGTTCTGAATGTAAACATAACACATGTGCTTTGCCTGAATGTCATTTTAGTATAATTTCATTATTCATAAAATACTGACTCTACGTTATCATATTAATAATAGTGTGTCCTGTGTGCTCATTGTTCCCTTCCGTTCGGTTTGAACTTGAGCGTAGTCTATGTAGGACTGACTTTTGCGTGTCGGGAGGATTTCTTTATTGCAAGTGTCTTAAACCGAAAGGATGGCAATACGCAATACAACAAAAATGTACCAGTGACGGTGGTATGAATAGAAACAGACATGATGTAAACCATTATGGGAACACGATACGCCGCATGAACTATTCTTAACTTACAGAACACAGTGGTCATAGAGAATGAATTAACGTCCCCAGGGCTGGCTTCTTTAATGATAACAATGTAAACGTATATCCATCCATCATGTGCCATGCCGATAAGCGTGGGCGGTCGTTTTTTTTTACCTCCCTCTTTACTCCGGATTTTACCAGAGTCCCGTGGAATTTTTTTTTTAGCCCTCCGTTTGTTTTTT
>JACEFZ010004385.1:0-22761 GCA_014155875.1 Cepaea nemoralis | reverse complement strand
CCAAATTTATAAAAAAAAAAGACCAAAAAAAAAAAATTTTCCAATAAAAGAAGACCACGTTGTATCCAGCCAAGAGACAAGACTACCTAACAAAATATATTGCTCCAAAATAAACCAATGGTTGCATCCCTTGATATCTCCATTCAGAGACAATAAACAGTATTGGCAGGGGGAAAGACACTGCTACCTGAGCATCAACGACGCTAAAAGCACAATTATCAATGAAAACAACCCTACATAAACATCAGTCCTCAATAAATAAAAAAAATAAAGGAACACATTATTCCATTAAAAAGTCATACGTATAGTGTAGGTTACATGCAAAATAAGCCCGAAACCTCGATATCAATTACTACAAATATTGGTTCAACTTTTGAACACAGCATTTGTCTCCTGGTACAGCCATGTACCGGTCACTTTTTGATGATCTATTCCGTGGTTCTGCAGGCCTCTGTCACGACAGGAAATTTTAGTAATTTCCACCCCTCCCCTCTTGAACAATATCTTGCATCCACAGGACCGCTGGTCTTAACCTTGCGCCTCTCTGTGTCGTGGTTCTCATCCTCACCACCCTTTTATCGTTGGCATCTTGGAGAATCACATTTCGTCACATCTCTTTTTCTCTCTCTCCTCTCTCTCTCTCTCTCTCTCTCTCTCTCTCTCGTCTCTCTCCTCTCTCTCCTCTCTCTCTCTCTCTCTCTCTCTCTCTCTCTCTCTCTCTCTCACTCTCTCTCTCTATCTCTCTCTCTCTCTCTCTCTCGCTCTCTCTCTCTCTTCACTGCAGCTAATTCTCTAAACGGTGAGAGAAGTGGCTGGGGTTTCATAGCCACAGCTAATGGTCGATGTTTGGGGCAGGAGAGCCTGGCATATGATACCACAACATCCAGCTTAAGAATGGAAGTGGAGGCAGTCACTGCGGCTCTCCGCTGGATGGAGAATACGACACACACACACACATCGTGATTGTAACTGACTCAGAAAGCATGCTGACGAGGGTGAGGACGGGCAGACTTCGTGCGGAGTGGCTTGCTTCGCTTCGGAGGTCACGGGTGACAAGTATCGCCTGGATCTTTTCTCCGGGGCATGCTGGTGTGTTGGGAAATGAACAGGCAGACAGATTGGCTGGCTCTGCAGAACTTGGTGGAGTATTGATACATGACAAGGCAGACGTGGTTGCAGTCTTGTGGGAGCACGTGCACACCTCTGAGGAGCAAATGGATTACCATGGTCTGGCAAGAATGAGACAACGAGGAGTGACGAAGGGATCTGGCCGACGCTCAACGCTCAAAGGAAAGGCGAGACGGACTTATAATCAGATTGCTACTGGTACTATTAGTGTTGGAGCTCTTCGCTGGCTGCTGAGGATGGGGACGGAGCACTTATGGGAATGCCCCGAATGCTGTGATGTCGATTCCTAAATCAATCAATCAATCAATCAATCAATCAATTCTCTAAACCGCATGCCTGCCATAACATGTGCGTTATGCAGAAGGAAAAGCAGTGAGATTATTCATAATATAATTGAGTTTGAGAGAATGTCTATGTACATACCACCAAATTTGGGTATCCCTGAACTGTGATATTCATATGACTCGGATTGGTTTTGTTGATGTGTTAATTGATGGTCTTGAGGGGCGATTTGTTCCCTTTGTGTATGAGGAAGTGCATCTTGAGAGTTGGTTGACTGGACATCTTTCCCGTCTGCATAACGCACATGTTATGGCAGGCATGCGGTTTAGAGAATTGATTGATTGATTGATTGATTGATTGATTGATTTAGGAATCGACATCACAGCATTTGGGGCATTCCCATAAGTGCTCCGTCCCCATCCTCAGCAGCCAGCGAAGAGCTCCAACACTAATTCTCTCAAACTCAATTATATTATGAATAATCTCACTGCTTTTCCTTCTATAGAACCCCTCCCCACCGTTTGGTAGGCACATTTACCAGTTACATGGAGTTTCCCTCAAGAGAACGCATGCAACAGAGTACCATTTTCTAATGCTTCAGCTTTTTGAACTCAAGATAAGTCCGTTCCTCCTTATTTGGATCGCTGCAGCCCTCTTCCAATGGAAATTAGTTTTTAGATGTGGCAGTTGGACGTCGGAACCAACAACAATATATCCTGGCATACCATAGGGATCACCATTATCTCCGGTGATGTTCAACGCCTACACTGTGAGAATCACCAGCGAGCAGATCACTGGACCGGACGGGGAGGACATTGTCATATGCCGACGATGTTTTAGTGTATCGTCAGGGTAAGGATAGAGATCAGGTTGCTGTGGAACTGCAAACCGAACTCAAACGCATAAGTACTTGGTGTGCGGAAGCTTGGGCAATGGTCAACCCAACGAAGGCAACAGTGACATAGTTCTCTTTGAATAATCATATTGTCAACACTCCAACACCAACTGTTAATCTGTGTTCAGACAATGTGGAAAGAACGCAGGCAATGAATAACCTATGGATACGTTTTGATCGAAGTCGTGCTTATAATGAGCACATAGACTAGGTGATAACAAAAACCGAGCGGGGTTTGGCTGCGATGCTGGTGATGGTGGCAGCAAAATGTGAGCAGCGCCATCTATGCCTACTATACGTGGGGCTGGCCATAACTGGTTTTGAGTATGCGACGGCGAACCTGACTCTCAGCCGTAAGCAGATAGAAAGGATGGAAAGGATACAAAATGAAGTTATACGCATTATTCTTGGATGTTCAAGAGATACAGCATGCAGGGCTATGCGCTACCTTCTTGATTTTTCAAACATTGAAGACTGACTACAAATTGACAGCACACGTGCCTACCTCAGAGTCAACGCAAACACATACCATCCACTGCATAGTGAAATTAGGAAGGTGAAGGGCAGTAGGTTAAAATGAGGAAAGTCTTGGATGAATCAAGCGGAAGACATTCTTCAATAGGTGTGTTCACTGAAGGACTTAGAACCTGACGAGGAGTGCGTACAAGTGCCAACAGATTTCTGTACGCCCTTTTCAGTTTGTATCCAACTAGACAGAAAATGCAGACAAGAAAGTCCAGCTGCTGTGGAGGCGGAAGTACAAGCGTTGATTTTCGAGAATTCGTTAGACGGTGATGCTGTCATTTACACAGATGGGTCGGTCGTCCGACATGTGAGAAGCTCACGGGCCTTTACGGCGCGGACAGGAGGGAGAATTGTGAAGGAGGACGCTGGTGCTTTTGCTGAGACCACAAGTAGCCTGACTATGGAAGTCATGGCAGTAAGTAAAGCAATAACATGGCTCGAGACACAGACATTCACTAGGGCATGTGTCTTTAGCGACTTAATGAGCATGCTCAAGAGCAGGAGTGGGCAAACTACGGCCCGCGGGCCGCATGCTGCCCGCCAAGTGATTTTATGAGGCCCGCGAGGGCATTTAGAAAAAAAATTTTTTTATTCGATTTTAAGTTATTTTGTTGAATTTTACAGAATTTCATGTACCCTTATTATAAGTGTCAATAACAAACATAAGATTTAAGATGAATGCCGTGTTTTTAATAATGAATGGACAACTAAGTACTGTTTTATAAAAGTTGGTAGCAAATCAGTTTGCTTGTTGTGTCGTGAGTCAGTGGCTGTCTTCAAGGAGTACAATTTAAAAAGACATTATCAAACAAAACATTCCGATTTCGGATACAATTTAACAACCGAAGAGAAGGAAAGGAAATGCCTTGAGTTGGTGAAAAAATTCGAGAAACAGCAAACTGTTTTCACTAAACAGTCTTCAATTCAAGATGCTGCAACTGAAGCTAGTCTTGTGCTGTCACACAGAATTGTAAAACAGAACAAGCCATTTTCTGATGGCGAGTTTATCAAGGAATGTTTGCTAGATGCAGCAAACATTATGTGTCCAGAACAAAAACAGATTTGACAACATTACTTTTTCAAGGAGAACTGTGGTCAGACGTGTTGACAAGATAAGTGACAATTTGATGCATAAACTTGAAGATGCAAGTAAACAATTGTTGTGGTACTCTCTTCCATTGGATGAGAGTACCGATGCACATGATACTGCCCAATTATTAATATTATACGTGGAATAAACACTTCTTTCAAACTCACTGAAGAGTTATTGAGTTTTGAGTCACTCAAAGACACAACCACAAGCCATGATATATTCAATGCTGTTACTAACTGTATTGAAAGAACTGGGTTGGTTTAGAACAAGATGGCAAGTGTTACAACTGACGGAGCTCGTGCTTTGACTGGAAAAAATGTAGGTCTGGTAAAGTTGATAAGTGATAAGATTAAAGCAGAATATCTAGACCACACATTATTACCACTTTCCTGTGTGATTCATCAAGAAAGTCTGTGTAAAACTGTTTTAAATATCAAGCATGTTATTGACCCAGTTGTCAGTGTCATCAACCTCATCAGATCAAGAGGACTTAATCACAGACAGTTCAAGTCATTACTTGACGATTTGAACATTCCGATGTCCTGAACCACACCATTGCTCGATGGCTGAGTCTCGGCAAGGCGTTGAGGCGAGTGTGGGAACTCAGAGAAGAAATAATGATGTTCCTAGAGATGAAGGGCATTGCATGTGACTTTAATACTAACATTGTCAATAAAGAGTGGCAGTTAGACTTTATGTTTGCCATTGAAATTATGGAAAAGTTAAATAAACTGAATGTCAAACTTCAGGGCAATGGTGTGTTTGCACATGAATTGTATGTATATGTAAAATCATTTCAGGCAAAACTCTCACTGTTCTCCAGACAAGCAAGTGAAAATAGATTTTGTCACTTCCCTGTGCTGAAAAAAAAAAAAACCATTTCTGGTGAAATGACTGAAAAATACAAAGCCCAATTAGATGCATTGATTGAAGAATTTGGATGGATATTCCAAGATTTCAAGAAAATAGAGCCATAGTTCAATATTCTCAGTTCACCGTTTAGTTCAGAAGCTGATACAACCACAGAGGACATACAGTTAGAGCTGCTTGACTTACAAGCAGATCATGACCTGAAAGAGAAATTCAAGACAGATGGTTTGCTGGACTTCTATGTACCTTTATTACAAGAATCATTTCCCAACTTGAAAAACTTTGCAGCTAAACTTGTATCATTATTTTGATCAACATACATTTGCTAACAAGCATTCTCTTGCTTGAAAATCAACAAATCTAAAACTAGGTCTTTATTGTCAGACTGCAACTTGCATGCTGTCTTGCGAATTTCAACAAGTAAACTTGCTCCAGATTTCAAGAATATTGTCAAAAATTGCATGCAGTTACATACATCTCTTTAGAAATCAACAAGTGTAGTGACAATGTAGTCGCTATGTGTCTAAATTAAAGCCATTGATAGATAATAAAGAATATTTGTTATAATAACAAGTTGTAAAATCGTGTTAACAAATTAGTAAAAGTTTTTGTCCGTATTGTAAAATATAATGTATAAGTGTATAAGTAAAATAAAATTGCAATAATTAGTTATTTATACTGCTTAATAACCTATAAATAATTAATAATTACTCATTGCGATAGGTTGCTGTAAACAAAATGGATATATATATATATATATATATATATATATATATATATATATATATATATATATATATATATATATATATATATATATATATATATATATATATATGCGGCCCGCCAATAGGTTTACATTTGCCAATACGGCCCTCCGCACGAAAAGTTTGCCCACCCCTGCTCAAGAGGATAGAGACGGTGTGGATCCGAAGAGAGTGGTTGCTGTCTCTGGAGCGGTTTCGTCTGGCAAAGATTAGTTTCATCTTCGTGGCAGGGCATGCGGGAGTACAAGGAAATGAGCGGGCTGACAACCTCGCAGGTATGGCTAATGTGGTGGGCGGACGCACCATGGACCAGGCGGACATTCTGAATACACTACGAGAAGTAAGACTTTGCGAGAACCAAGTGATGACTGCGAATCTACAACCATGGTCAGACTGCTGAGAACAGCAAATTAAAAGAGGTGTGGCCAAATAAGAACACTACGCAGGAAGCCAAAGAAGATTGATAAACCAGCACAGAACTGGTGTCGTTAGCCGCTACACGCTGCGGAATTTGCTGAGGAGGGGATCCGAGCACTTATGAACTGAATGATTCGGTGTGCAGTGAGTATGATCTGTCGACCAACTAACTAACTGCGTTTCCCAGTACCACTGTGGCGCCTTGACAACATGTGCCTCAGACACCCTGCCCTCCTACACTAAAAACAAAAACAAACATAACATGCAACCACATGTTACTATTCACCTAGAACCTGGATACAAAGTGACAATAAAACACCGTTGCCCAAACAGCGTCCCAAATAAGCATCCTGTCGACACAGATTCCTGCATGAACCCAAACCAGATGGACAACTGAAAATAAATATGCCCACATGCATACATGCACCCGGGAATTTAATTCTTCAGTGGAATTCAGTTTCATGAATTTGTTAAAGTAATCAGAAACACAACACAATATTTTCTCTTTATTGTTCATGTCTGGAGTGCAAAATTAACACAGTTATCAGCAACATTTAGTGTTCATAAATAAATTACGAAATCCGTTATTAATTAGTGTGCGTTGTCATTGTAATTTACATTTTATTCTTTACCATTTGACCACTATCTATTGCTACACATGTATACTCAATCAGTACATGTCCACTCTTCTCACGAAAGGTTAAGTACATATTCGATAACATGAACTGTTACAATTAACAAACGAGCAATCTCCCTTTTAAGTAAACAATTGGAGAGCACGATGTAGAGTTTGAGGAGGTTGCTGTAATATGTTATTATGAGCACATATCAACATTAAACATCCAACAACAAAACACGAAGAAATAAATACTATAGTGACACGAAAGTAACTAATTAAAGCATACCGTTTATGGAACCATGTAAACAAATAACTGCACACTCAGAATTGTTGTTAGCATATCCTTTACAGGACATGGCTGTCAACATCAGCATCTTTGATTGTTGATTTCTTGGCAAGATTACGCTCAGTAGTTTGCCATTGCTTTCTGAGCGACCGGCTCACATACCCCGTAATTTACCGACACGGCGAGAACCGCTACCGATTCTTACTTACGTCACGTTACTCATGAGAGTATACGGTATTACGGAGAAAGTCGTGTAATCCATAGATCAAGGAGACCGGTGGCACTTATTTAGTACCCCAAATATAAAACACTTAAATTCAAACTGGATATATGGCATTACACGAGGTAGCGAGGGGTAAGATGGATACTGTCATATCTCAGAAGAAAAGAGCCATGAACAAGGCCTAGTCAAAAGGCTGTGACATTAAATGGGTGCACTAGAGGAGTTGTCAGTGTCCGGACATGGTAAAACGGAAAGGGACAGGAGACGTGCGAGGCATGGGCAGCGACTACACGTGTGTGTGTGTGTGTGTGTGTGTGTGTGTGTGTGTGTGTGTGTGTGTGTGTGAGTGGGTGTGTGTGTGTGTGTGTGTGTGTGTGTGTGTGTGTGTTACCGTGGTGGCAGCAAATTGCCTGTTGTGGATATAACTAAGGAAGTTAACCTGTCAGATTCTCACCCATAGTTGCAACGCGTCGTCTTTACAAACGCCAGACAAACGCAACCGGGCTCAACTCTGAGCGGGTGTTAAACACGCTAGTTACAACGCGGCGTCTTCGACGACGCCAGGCTCAACTCTGAGCAACGCTAAGCCCGTTGCTGGTCAGTCGGGACACAGCGTGAAACTTGTGGTTCACGCAGGAGGACTCTACTCCGACTGACGAGAATGCTGAACGGCTCGGCAGACAGGCTTGGGACGTCGTATCGGACAGACTGTTTGAATGGGGCGCTTGCAATGAATTGAATGTTTGAGCGTGAATCGATAGCTAGCCTGTACGAGGGTAGGAGACTGAACGCCTGTGTTATTGACATGTAAGTGTATTGCATTTATGTATTGATTGATTGCATGTATTGATTACATGATGTCATCGCGAATTGTGATTGCGCGATATATGCATTGATTGTGAAGTGTGCGTTGCTAGAATAAAGTGTTTGAATTGTTGTTATCGTGTGTCACGTTGAGTTATTTAGTTACAGTATTTAGTATCTCACTTGTCAGCCAACGAGCCTGAGATCCTGCATCCCGCAAGATCCTGACAAGTGCGAACGTGGGGTCTACGTCCTTAGGGAATTTGAACCGGGTGTGTTAAATAAGTGCGAACGTGGGGTCTACGTCCAGCTTGAACCGTTTGTGTAAAATAAGTGCGAACGTGGGGTCTACGTCCAGCTTGAACCGTTTGTGTATGAAATAAGTGCGAAAGAGATGGCATCCATCTTGAAAGTTAGTGTAAAATAGGTGTGAACGGTAGTCAGTGTAAGCGGAAAGTTTGGAGAGGTTGGAAAGTGAGTTGTGGATTGCGGTGAATAGACGACAGAACGACTAACAAAAATACTTGACTACATACAAACCTTCAAAACTTAGTTGACATCGCATACACCACACTTTTGTACTAGTCCTAATTTCTCTTGTTCCAAAAACAACAGGTTGTTTTGTGCCACCCGAACCTGTTGATTGTAACACCCATTTTTTTCGACCTGAAGTAAAGTCCATTGTGTTTGCGGGCAGTAACGAACAGCCATAGTCCGAAACAGGTTTCAAGAAACACTTGAGTATACATTTTTCTTCTTAATACTTTTTTAATCAGGTCAAAGCATAAGATGTACTAGTAAATCTTGTATAAAGCATTGAATTGGAATTACTAACATATAATTAACTTTGCGTGCATTCATTTCATCGGACATATTTCATCATGTCTAGTTTAAGTGACTTCATCGAAATGGGTTTAAAGGTGAATTTATCTGGTGAATTGCATAATTTATTCAACGTGAGGATAGAGCTGCTGAAAGAGAATTACGAAAGTCCGAAGTAGAGGCTGAAGCAAGAAAAGCAGAAGCTGAAAGGGCTTGGAAACAGTCTGAGTTAGATAGAGCTTCAAAACAAGCAGAATTAGATGCCAAAAAGGCAGAATCAGATAGTGCTTTGAAGCAGGCTGAGATAACAGCAAAAAGTAAACAAGCAGATTCAGATGCTGCTTTGAAACTTAAACAAGCAGATTCAGATGCTGCTTTGAAACTTAAACAAGCAGAAACTGAGGCAGAATTAAGAAAAGCTGAAATTGCTGCTCAGAGTAAACGAGAAGAGCTTGAAATGCAGCTGAAAATTGAACAACTAAAAGCTGAAACATCAACAGAGAAGGATGTTAGAAAGTCTGACAGATTAGACAAAGAAAATCAGTACAAGAAGTACCAAGGGATAGTGAAAAGTTTCACCACGGGCGACTGCATAGCAGCCTTCACCCAAAACTTTGAATGCATTATGGAGCATTATCAGATCCCAGAGGATCTGAATGGAACATTATATATATGAGAAGTCTTTCTGGGGAGAACCTCTGAAAGTGATAGAGACTATTCCAAAGATCTTAGGAAAGATTATCATTATATTAAGTCTAAAATATGTTTATTTCCTGTTAGATGAAGCAGGCTACAGAGAACAGTTTAGTAAAGTGTCACCGAAACCAACACAAACGTTTCTGATTACGTTTCAGGAGTACAGGATTTTTTTACAAAGGGGTGCAGCAGCCAAAGGGAATGATAGTTTGAAAGACTGAAAGATCTCATCCTTAGAGATAAAATTATCACATCTCTACCAGTATCATTTTCGAAATTCCTATTAGAATGCGAGTGTGAGAGTGAGCAACAGATTGAAAAACGTGGGTCGGCGTATTTTATAGCCAACAAACACTGTTTCACTAGTGGATTGACTAGCACAGACTTTGTAGCAGCAGCTACATATGACAGATCAAAGTCAGTGCCCTACAGTAAATAGAAACCCTATTAGCAATCTGCTGAGAGATACTATAAGTGCAGACATTGCGATTTACCACACATTGAAAATGATATGTGTGATAAAGATCCAGGGTACACCACCTAGTTGCATAATTACATAAATAAGCAAGATATGGAAAGAAAGAGTTATAAACGTCTCACCAAATGCTTCCTTTGCAAAGCCTATGGCCACTGGCGCGACTCGTGTAAAGGCAAGCAAATGACTAGAAAGGCGAATGCTGCCATGTTTGATAGCTCTTCCTCAGATGAGGAAATGGTTGAAAATCAGCCTGTAAATGCTGCACATTCTATTGATGTATTTCACTTTGAAAACTGTACCATCAATGATCGTTTTCATGAGGATGGAGTTTTAACATGCGGCCATTCCATACCTGTTACCAATGAGGAGGCCATCCTAGTTATTAACTCCAAAGGTAAATTAAACATCCACCATGGGTATGTTACTGGTCAAGCTGCCACCGTCTTACGGGACAGCGGCAGTACCCTTATCGGTCTAAAGAGGAACTATATCTCACCTTCAGATTATACTGGTAAACATGTTACATGCAGAAATTTCACAGGTAACATCGAGAAATACCCTCTTTCATGGGCATATATAGATACACCATTTCTTACAGGAAAGGTTAAATGTGCAGCATTGACCAACCCGTGTTGCGACATTATTATTGGTAACCTTCCTGAGGTAAATGATATGCAACATGACAGTATTACATCCTCTCTCACTTGTAACATTGATGACACCAATTCACCTTCATCTCAAATCATTGTTGAGGGTGTATTACCATCTGTAAATGAATGTATGTTTGCCAACTCAGTAACGTCAGCACATGAATGTATGGATCTGAATGTAATACGAACTTGTAATGTGATTGATAACCTTGATATTACAAATGCAGTAACCAGATCTGCTGCTCAAATGCAAGATCGAATCGACTAGACAGAGGCTTTACAATTAATAAGCCCAGTTGTAACATCTCCTGAAACAACCAGGGAGAAATTTATAACAGCCTAAAAAGCCGATCGATCTTTGCAGAAATATTTTATACTAATAGGCCAAAAGCCACGCTTAGCGAAGAACGCTAGATGGCATTTTGTTCTGAAGAATGGGATTCTGACGCGGTACTATACCAAAGGTTCTAGCAATACAGAACAAACGGTGCTACCATCAGAACACCGTAAACAAGCATTACATCTAGCGCACGACATACCCTTTGCAGGGCATATGGCTTATGCTAAAACTAGATCGAGGCTACTTACTCAGTTCTACTGGCCTAAATTCTGCAGTGTTACCAAACAGTATTGCAGAAGTTGTGACATCTGCCAGAAGCTTGTCAAAAAGGGTAAGCAGGGCATATGGCTTATGCTAAAACTAGATCGAGGTTACTTACTCAGTTCTACTGGCCTAAATTCTGCAGTGTTACCAAACAGTATTGCAGAAGTTGTGACTTCTGCCAGATGCTTGTCAAAAAGGGTAAGCACCCGCAAGCGGAACTGCAAATCACAGATTTGGCAAGAAGACCGTTTGAAAAGATCTCGGTCGATATAGTTCGCCCCTCTAATCACACAACATCCAGAGGGAATGAATATATTCTAACGATAATTGACCTCTGTAGCCGATGGCCAGAAGCGGTTCCTCTTAAAAACATAACTTCCAAAGACATCATGGAAGTCTTTTTCCATATTTTTGTGAGAGTAGGGTTCCCTGATACCATCCTTTCAGATCGGGGTAGTCAGTTCATAGCATCAGCCACTCAAGCCTTTACTAAAATCTTAGGGGTAAAGCAGTGTTTCAACAGCCCCTACCATCCTCACTCAACGGGATTTATAGACAAGATCAATGGGGATCTTAAGCACATGCTCTCAAAAGTTACCCAAGAACACCCTGAAGACTGGGATACGTATTTACCTGCTATTTTATTTGCATGCCGGGAAGTGCCTCATTCCAGCACAGGTTTCTCACCATTTGAAAATGTTTATGGAGTCAAACCACGCGGCCCATTATCTATATACCACTCCATGTTGACTGAAAGTGACACTGTACATAAACCTATTTCATCTTATGAACATGTAACATCATTGCGTGAAAGGATAATGAAATCTTGTGTGTTAGCCAAAGAAGCACTACCAAGAAATTTCATTTTTGGGCTACAAGATCTCAAATGGCTTTGTGTCGACTGACGATAACATCATGTCCAGAATTATACAATTGTCGCTTCCGACAACTAAGAAAGAGTTGCAAAGTGTCTTAGGTCTGCTAAACTACTACAGACAATTCATTCCACATTTTGCTGAATTGACCGAATGTTTCACTAATCTACTAACAAAGAAAGAACCAAATGTTATTGTGTACAGCGAATGCTTACGACCTGCATTTTCGAAAGTATTATCTTATTTTTCTAGTGAACCTATTCTCAAATTACATGATCTTAACGCTATTTTCAGGTTAAGATGTGATGCGAGCTCCGTAGCGATTGGAGGGGTACTTCTCCCTGAACACGATCAAATTTTGTACCTAGTATACTACGTCAGCCGTAAGCTGAAAGCCACAGAACGAAATTACAGCACACCGCAACTTGAGGCACTCGCTCTTGTGTTTTCGGTACGTAAACATTCCCGATTTCTCTTAGGGAAGCATTTTATAGTTGAGACCGACAATAGCCCATTGACTATTATCACCAGAGAGACACCAAGTAACACTAGAGTGGCAAGATGGTCACTGCTTCTGCAGGACTTTAGCTTTGAAGTCAGACATATAAGTGGCTCACAAAATTCATTGGCCGACCTTCTTTCTAGATGCCCATACGACTTACCCAGTAGCCATATAGCACCTGAGCACACTGCAGACAATGTGTAAGCTGCAAAGTGTAAGTGCTCAACACCACAGCCACATTTGAAAGATTTTCAGTAACGATGTGCAATGTATGTGATAGGGATTTAATTTCCCAGTGTAAATATATTATGTATATTATATTATTATGTGAATGAGTGTATCGAATATTTGTGAGATATGTGATAGAATGTGTATATTATTTTAAATATGAATTAAACATGTACTACAAATGTCACGGGACAGTACTACTATAGGATGCAAAAACTTACTGTGCTTGAACTACTTCGAGTATCCTGAGTACCTACACCACAGATGTGCCCATCGTATTTTAATCCGTGTGAAAGAGACTTTGACAGTCGTAGAAGAACACTGTAATCCACACCTAGGAAACTACCCAACATCTGTTTCCAAGAACTATTTACTCCGTTGATTTAGGTAACATCTAAACGGAAGAACTGTATTATTGTCAAGTTAGAATACCAACTGTGTATTTCCGGTGTGTATGAATATTAATTTGAAAAATAGCAGACTATACTAGAACACTCACAAAACATTGACGTTGTCCACAACTTTTGTGAGTTTAATATTTCCATATACGGAATTGTATATGAGGATTTTTGTTATATGTAATCTCAGCATCGTAACTTGATTTACTCGTTCACAACAGTGACATTGTGTTCACTTTTGTCAATAAGTATCAAATTATGACACTAAGAAAAGAATTTATAAACGTAATTTATTTTGTTGAAAGCATTGTGAAATTACCGTCCATAACCTTTGTATTACAACCAAGGGACATAATTAAAAATGTTGGTAATGTGTAACATGTATTAAAACCATCACCACGTTGCCTGATGGGTAACACGTCAAGATGACGTTAGTTGTGCATGGAGAGATTTACCAAAGCTGTAGACCTTCATTAGACTCTCCGACTAAGTGAGGTTGGGGGTCTAAGGTTGGAGCATCTTATAGGTAGATGTTCGCAGTCTGACCTGATCTTTTGAAATTTTTTTATTGCTTGAGAGGTAGGTGTGTGTTCGCGGTAACTTACCGGACTGGCTGTGTGTTAGCAACCTAGTTTATACAGGCATACAGGGATTCTTCATTTGTACCGCACGAATATCAACTCGTAGGTGTACAAAGGGTAAAGTCGCTTTATTGCGTACAAAATACATTCGGCTCCACAAGCTCACATGAACATTCATATATGCACATTATCACAATCAATATAATCATAACAATACTAAGCACAATTTCTATCTGTCCTAATTCTAGCTTAAGTCACTACACTACTGTGCCCTGCAAACCACACAGTGGTCAGGGTGAATACATCGACTTGTCTCCTCAACTGTCCAGTCCCGTCTGGCTAACTTTGCAGCGTTGTCCAGCTGCGGACCTGTGAATCCTCGTGCGTCAGCAAGGTTGCGTGCTGTGTTACCTAGCACGCAGCTCAGTAGCCTGTCACTAGTTACTGTGCTCGAGTTAGTGCTGTTTACGGGTACTTCCCGTGAACAGCGTCTTCTACTCTAGCCTGGGAGTAAATCCCTGTCATGTCCTAAAATGTCCTACTTATGACACGTGCGTGTCCTGTCTGAGAACTGCTTAAGAGTTCTACCTTCTACTTCTGTCCCTTTATTCCTCTATTCCCTGTTAAGGGATGTTATATCTATCCTGTCTTAGTCTTATCCCTAACTCCTATCCTTCTATTACTTCTGTCCTCTCATTCAGCTCCTTGACATACTCTCCTCCCGTCTGTGTTGCGTTCACCAACTTTAGGTTATGGGTGTGACGCAATTGGTTGCCTTAAAAATTAGGTCTGTCTAATTTTGTCAAGAGCTGGTTGAGTTTGTTAACTATGTTCTATGTATAATGACTGACTTCTACTGTCTGATGTCACACTGTTGTATCGACTCCACTGGCTATTTATTACCACAACACAACTGTATTGTTGGCTAGAGCCAATGCTCCTTTTCCATTATACTTCTGGGAGTTGTTCGAACCAAAGCTCGTTGTCTTAAAGACCTGCTTATCAAATTGCCAATTAACTGACAACCCGGACAAATTGTCCCTATTATGGGTACAATACATGAATAATATTCATGTGTCCATATAATGTTAATCCAACTCGTTTACATGCTGTGTGTGCTAGTGTTCACCTGTCTAACTCCCGTTTGTGAAGACATCTTTCAATGTTATACCAGAGTTTCGTAAGTCTGTAATGTCCCCTGTTCAGAGTTAAGCCCCCTTCCAGTCAATGCTGTCTGCATGTTTATCCTGAAAGTATTCCTGGTTGTTTGCGTGTTTGTTTATAGTTGAAGTAGTGTTTAAATTACAAACATGTGTGTATGTCTATAATTTAGTTGAATGTTATTTTTCAGGCGCCATAGAACGGTTTATTGCAGTCACAAATGAGTGCGTATGCCTGATTCATGACTGCTTAGCCAGGTTTAGGAAGCTTAAAATATGTTTCCTTACCTGTAATGTATTTATGGCTATCACACACATAAAAATAGACACCACGTGTGTTACACAAATGGAACAGAGACGAATGAGAAAACTCGCGTTTGTGCAGGAAAAAATTCCCACTAGTGTTTCGCTCATCTGTATTTAATCCATTCACTCAATTTCTTTCTCTCTCCTCTTGCTCACACATTCACTCCACATTAGTTTAAAAGAAACCACTGTTATGTTCTTAAAATACTGTCATGAACAAGAAATTCATTGGAAAAAAAGTATTTGTACACTAACTTTAGGGCTCAGTTTACCGAGTTGTAGAGCCGCATGACTGTGATAAGTTTTTGCACTAGTCATGTTATGTACAAAAATATTTACATAGTTGCAAGGATTGTTTGTAATCAATCCTGGGTCTGCTGACTAATCTAACTATTCTATTCTACCTTCGTGAGCTGAGCTAAACTAACTAAGGGAACTAATCTAACTAAATGAATGAAATGGGGTGAAATGTGTTGTTTACCTTGATGTATTTGTAAATATGATGATGTTAATTTCAAATAATGGTACAAATTTCAGTAATGATTTAAATAACAAGGTTATCTTAAAATGTACTTAATTAATGATGAGTTCCTAATGTGTTTATGAGATTCATGGATATACTTTACTAGTTTCGATTCTATCAATTCCTAGATAAATGTAAATGAGATTTAGCAAGTAAATGTTGTTAACTTTGCTATGGACAAAACAAAATGGGGATGTTTCTATCGTTTATGTTACACTAACAAAGATATCATAGTTACATGAAGCTGCAATAAAAGCATGTTATACTACATATCACAATATATTTGTATTTAATACACTATTTACACTAATTAATTCCAGGTCTGATGGTGAAGTCGCGTTCCTTGAAGTTGAATATCAATCTATTTAGCAATGTTCATTACAATGTCTGATAATCTTCGCGCTGATCCTGGGTCGTGTATGCCTGTTGACTTACTTCCGTGTCGAATATATAATACAGTGACGGCATAGCAAGTTTATGATGTGTTTGTCGTTTTAATTTAGTAATGACACAGTTATATGCACACTATACTTTACGGCGACACACAAATTTATGAGCACTATTGTGTCTATAACACACCAGTTTGGACACAGAGTAAATATAGTGTCAACGATTATGGTGCTGTTGGATCATTCCTCTGCGGTAACTCAGGTATATCGACGTCAGAGGGTCTGCTCAGAGTGTCGGCAAGGAAGTTCATTTTACCCGTAATGTGCTTGAAGATAAAAGAGTAGTTTTGGAGTATCAGAGACCATCTGTAAACACGGTTGGTTCTCTGGACTCCTGACTCTATGACGGTGAGTGGTGAGTTGTCAGTCTCGATGACAAAATGTGTCCCTGCCAAAAACCTATGAAGCTTACGGACACAGTAAATGATACTTAACGCTTCCAATTCAGAGACTCCGTACCTAGACTCCGTTGGTGTGATCTTCCGACTTACGTAGATGATCGGGTGGAAAGTCCCATAATAATGTTGGCCTAGTACGCCGCTGATGGATACAGCACTTGCGTCTGTCCTAAGAAAATATGTGAGGTTCGGATTAGGTAAGCGTAATATTGGCACATCGCTAAACATATGCTTAAGTTTTGATAAAGCGTTTATTAACTCAGCATCTTTTACATTCATTTTTTCAGAGGCTTTCAACAAGTTTGAAAAAATGCTGGTAATCTCAGCTAAATTTGGGATGTTTCACTCTTTCTTTGTTCGTACTGTAGTTCTGTTCGCTACTACGATACATCCTGTTACGAAGAGCAGTAACAATTAATATACAGAATTTATTGGAAAATACACGATGTTATTAGCTATTTATGTCACAATTCACTCAGAATGGAAAACAGAAATGTGATATGAATGATATGAATGATATGAATGATCAAATGAATCAATGAATGAATCGTCGGTCGTCCGTCTAATGTCGTCTTGTCTTCAATTTTCTCGGTTACTGACTGAGCTATGCATGTAAGCCGTAAGTATTTCTTCGATTTCAATTCTCAGTGGTAAATTGACATAACCACTTTCCTTTCTCAATTTCTGTGTGACTATTCAACATACATCTCCTGTTTCTGCTTGTGCTCTCTCGCTAATTACAATGATCGTTTCTAACACCACAATAATACTGTGGTTAGCTTTCAATCAATCTTTATAGTAACATTTCTGATACCATAATAATACTGTGGGTACTTTTTAATTGATATTTATAGTGGGTAGTAATAATTCTCGTTAAAGAGCCACGTTCTGACACCAGAATAATTCCGAATTAATTATTGTGATCTTAGGTAGGTTCAAGGCCCACTTTCTGACACCAGAATAATCCCGAATTAATTATTGTGATCTTAGGTAGGTTCAAGGCCCACTTCTGACACCAGAATAATCCCGCCTGTCAGCAACCTAGTTTATACAGGCATACAGGGATTCTTCATTTGTTCCGTACGAATATCAACTCGTAGGTGTACAAAGGGTAAAGTCGCTTTATTGCGTACAAAATACATTCGGCTCCACGAGCTCACATGAACATGTATATATGCACATTATCACAATCAGTATAATCATAACAATACAAAGCACAATCTCTATCTATCCTAATTCTAGCTTAAGTCACTACACTACTGTGCCCTGCAAACCACACAGTGGTCAGGGTGAATACATCGACTTGTCTCCTCAACTGTCCAGTCCCGTCTGGCTAAATTTGCAGCGTTGTCCAGCTGCGGACCTGTGTATCCTCGTGCGTCAGCAAGGTTGCGTGCTGTGTTACCTAGCACGCAGCTCAGTAGCCTGTCACTAGTTACTGTGCTCGAGTTAGTGTTGTTTACGGGTACTTCCCGTGAACAGCGTCTTCTACTCTAACCTGGGAGTAAATCCCTGTCATGTCCTACAATGTCCTACCTATGACACGTGAGTGTCCTGTCGGAGAACTGCTTAAGAGTTCTACCTTCTACTTCTGTCCCTTTTTCCTCTATTCCCTGTTAAGGGATGCTACCTCTATCCTGTCTTAGTCTTATCCCTAACTTCTATCCTTCTATTACTTCTTTCCTCTCACTCAGCTCCTTGACACTGTGTCATATTGCAGCGGAGGTGATAATCCATCGAAATGATTGTAATTGATGTGTGTTGCGTCATAGCAACATTGATGATTGTGTAATATAACTTACAATTACATGTACATGTTAATATAAACCAAAGAGTCACGTCAGACGACTTACATGGTTCGATTCTGACAGTATAAATAAAAGATGTATAAACAACATGAAAGGATACCCTTTCATGAAAAGGAGGGTGGGAGAATGTCAGATTCTCACCCATAGTTGCAACGCGTCGTCTTTACCAACGCCAGACAAATGCAACCGGGCTCAACTCTGAGCGGTGTTAAACACACTAGTTACAACGCGGCGACTTCGACGACGCCAGGGAAGTCCAGCCAGGCTCAACTCTGAGCAACGCTAAGCCCGTTGCTGGTCAGTCGGGACACAGCGTGAAACTTGTGGTTCACGCAGGGGGACTCTACTCCAACTGACGAGAATACTGAACGACTTGGCAGACAGGCTTGGGACGTCGTATGGGACAGACTGTTTGAATGGGGCGCTTGCAATGAATTGAATGTTTGAGCGTGAATCGATAGCTAGCCTGTACGAGGGTAGGAGACTGAACGCCTGTGTTATTGACTTGTAAGTGTATTGCATTTATGTATTGATTGATTGTATGTATTGATTATATGATGTCATCGCGAATTGTGATTGCGCGATACAATCATTGATTGTGAAGTGTGCGTTGCGAGAATAAAGTGTTTGAATTGTTGTTATCGTGTGTCACGTTGAGTTATTTAGTGACAGTATTTAGTATCTCACTTGTCAGCCAACGAGCCTGAGATCCTGCATCCCGCAAGATCCTGACAAACCCCACTGGAGAGTGTCTTCGAAACAAATAATGAAGTCTTGTGCCAACTACAGGTATAATATGGCAAAGTTAACCAGCGTATGTAATGTTATGTGGCTATTATTGTAAATACGTTAGCAGTCATATCACGTGGTAATGTTTGCCTTACGAAAAGCAGAATTTTGGAATTCAAGTACTCCGACCAAACAAGGAAGGTTAGAAAGGAAGAATTATGGACGACAAGTGCTGCGCAACAACGAACGCACTTATGAGATCATGGAGTATATCAGCCGCTAAGAGGAAGGAATGAGAGAAACATTATTTTACATTGTCTCCTACACTGTTGTGTAACATATGAATATATGTATATACGCAATCAAAGAGGCGTGGAGGAATTTTTTTTCCCATGAAGGACCCAACAATCAATCATGTTTAACAAGGGAGACAGTATTTGATCTAGTAGAAACAACCAACCAAGTGCACCATAACCATTCAGGAATAATACATTAGGGTATCATGCACGAAAACAATATTGTTTATCAACAATAAACATTGCAAATTTAATTGACTTTAACTTGCATGGGTATATGGCAATTATAAACGCCGCAATCACATTGTTGATCTCCTAAAACAGACAATCACAGACAAAAGCATTAAACATTTCATCTTCAGCAACACCTTTCTCATTATACAACAGACAACACTGATACACATTTAAAAAACAAAACGACAGACTAGCACTACTAGACGTACACACACAACTACATACACACAGTACACCGTCAGAAAATGTAAAACACACCATCAGCAAATACATGATAGTCCCTCGACACGTACATATCACATAAAAGTAATTCACACATCTTCAGAATATCGCGCAACGTCACCCGTTATTTTGTATTGTAGTTGACATCTTATTGTAAGAGTATGAACATACTGACTTGTACATATACATGGAATATTACACCTCAACGTGACCTTAGACCCCCCCCCCCCCCCCCCCCATGTCCTTAGTTTAGCAACACACACACACACTCCTGTATTTGGTAGCAGCAAACACAATATTCGATTTGACACATCCATTTTGACCAGATCAGACTTCTGGGAACTAATTACAACTTACAGGGATACCAGTGAGAACATCTACACATTGCATGCTAGTAACAACACACATGTATACACAGTAGTCAACATAAACCCCCAACTCAATTACAACCAACAACTACATTTTTACGAAATCCTCGACCACCTACTCATACATTTAGAGGCATGCATATTGTATTGTTATGAGTTAGTAATTGCGTATTTTCACACCAGGCCGTAATAGGAGACCTAGGAAAAACACAGATATGAAGAGCTGGCATGATGGCATGTATATACACTATACATGCATTATAAACCCCATGAGCATTTAGACAACTTAATCAACATCTAACGATTACGAGGGCGAGTCAATAAGTAAGTCACACAGTTCTGTGGGATGGCAGGTAAATGTAGTTGGTGGTTTCTACAGGTGTCATTAAGTGACTGCAACATCGAACTTTATATTCCCGTTCGCCAGGTGACGCTAGGTGTCTCTATGCGCATGCACAGCGCATAAACAAATTGACGACTGTACTTACGGAGTGTACAACCCAAGAGAAACGTGCTATCGTGCGTTTTTTGTTTGTGTGGGTAAAATGACTGCCTGCAAAGGACATTCATAATGAAATGCTTCATGTTTATGCTGACAAATGTTTTCCCCTATAAAGCGATGCATAGCTGGGTAGACGCTGGGTAGAACTTAAGAAAGTGTGCTCAAGATGGGTACACAGACAATTGAAGGAGGAACACAAAATGAACCTATTTGGCCTGTCCTTGCCATGCTGAACAGGATTGTTACTGGGGACGAATCATAGGTGCATCACTACCAGCCCGAAGCAAAGCGTGCTTCATTGGAATGGAAACATCCTTCTTCACCCTGTGTCCAAAAATTCAACGATACGCCATCAGCAGGGAATGTTATGCTGACAGTGTTCTGGGATTTTCAAGGAGTGCTTTTAACCAATTTCAAGAAGAAAGGTAACAATGTGAATTCTGAATCGTAATGTGAAATTATATCGATGTTTCATGATGCAATTCGAAGAAAGCGTCCAGGACTGCTGACTAGAGGAGTGTTGCTCCTTTATGACAATGCCAGACCACATACGGATCGATTAACCCAGGAGAAAATTAACCAACTAAGGTGGGATGTTCTGGAAAATCCACATTACAGCCCCGACTTAGCAGCTTGTAATTTCCACCTTTTTGGTCCACCGAAAACCCACCTTGAAGGGAGACATTTCGCGAATGACGCAGAAGTTTAATGTGAAGTGAAAATGTGGTTTATAAAATAGAGCACGCAGCTGTATGTCACCGGTTTGGGAGGACTGATACAACGATGGGATCAATGCATCAATATTAGTGGAAATTATTTTGATAAATAAAGGGACAATGTATGTACACAAATACACTGGTTTTAAGTTGTTATCATAGTTAGTTATTTTTTTACAGCCATTTGTTACTTACTTATTGATTTCCCCTCGTAATCGAAACATTACAAAACACAGATCATTCAGTGCCACTAATACTTATTAAACCAAATAGTATAGAATTTCAAACTATCATCACTCTGGGAATTTAGCATCACATTACTAGACCATACATAATCTACTACTACTGCTACTGCTGCTGCTGCTGCTGCTGCTGTTGCTGCTGCTGTTGCTGATGCTAATACTACTTCTACTAATATTAATACTAGCAATATTACTACAATTCAAATTTTTAAAAAAAAATCCAAATTCGGCCTTGTTCAGCCTCAGCATTGGCAATTGTTGAGGTCCGTGGTTATTGTGTGTAGTTTTACCCTGTTTCTTGTCTGTGCGCTCTTACGAATGTGTCCTTTCTCGGACTGGTTATGTATGCTTTTGTGTCTGTGACGTCAGCTGGGGGATTGGTCGGCGAGCTGTCCTTTGTATCCATCTCCTCTGTTGGTTTATTTGGTCAGTGAAGGCTTCTGGCTCGTCTGGCTTGGCTGTTTGCAGTCCTTATAAGGACTGTTTATTTGGTCTTTTTGCCTCTTTTGTTGTTGTTGTTGTGTGTATTGCTTTTCGATGTGCCTGTTTTCTCTTTCGATAAAGAGTTTCTGTTTCCTTTCGCAGTCTTCCTCCGTGGACAGCCACGGTATGATCTATCCGTCATCTATATAGTACCTGAAGCCGGTCTCGCAGGCATAGTGTGTATCTGGGTATTCTATCGGTTTCCCCTGAGTTTCTTGTGCTTCTTCTTGTCTTTTTCTTCCCAGAGAATTCTGAATTCCTTGCGCGAGAGTTCCTCTCTAATTGCCTCCATATTTGCCGATTCTAGGCACTCCTCCAAGGTAGGTCCCAGGGGCATCTCCGTGCTGTCATGAGGGTGCTCATCTCGGATTTCTTCAGATGTGTGACGGTATATTGGTTTCCCCTTGAAGGTCTCGGATGTCGTGGATGGGCTGCTGGCTTCATCTTGCAGTTCAAGCTCGGTCTCTTGCTGGGATTCATCTTGCGGTTTCTCTGTGTTCTTTTCCGTTTCTTCTGCTGGTTTGATTTGGGTTGGCTCCCTTTCATTTGTAATATTTCTCTCTCTCTCTCTCTCCTCTCTCT
>JACEFZ010004384.1:0-21436 GCA_014155875.1 Cepaea nemoralis | reverse complement strand
GCCAAAAAAAGTGGAAATTATGAAGGTAGGCAGCAGTTAAAAAGAGGACGTTCGTGGATGGTCAAGCCGACGACATTCTTCAACAGGTGTGTTCACTTGAGGACTTAGAACCTGGCGAGGAGTGGGTGCAAGTGCCAACAGATTTCTGCACATCCTTTTCAGTTTGCATCCAACTAGATAGAAAATGCAGACAAGAAAACCCGGCAGCACTGGAGGCGGAAGTACAAGCGTTGATTTTCGAGAATTCGCTAGATGGTGATGCGGTCATCTACACAGATGGGTCGGTCGTCCGATATGTGAGTGAAGAAGGACTCTGGTGCTTTCACTGAAACCACAAGTAGCCTGACTATGGAAGTCATGGCAGTAAGTAAAGCAATAACATGGCTCGAGACAAAGACATTCACTAGGGCATGTTTCCTTAGCGACTCAATGAACATGTTCAAGAGTATAGAGGAAGGGGTCGATCCGAAGAGAATGGTTGCTGCCTCTGGAGCGGTCTCGGCTGGCAAAGATTAGTTTCATCTTCGTGCCAGGGCATGTGGGAGTACAAGGAAATGAGCGGGCTGACAAGCTCGCAGGTAAGGCTACTGTGGAGGGCGGACGCGCCATGGACCAGGCTGACATTCTGAATGCTCTACGAGAAGTAAGACTTTTGCTTGAACCAAGAGATTGCGAATCTACAACCATGGCCAGACTGCGAGAACAGCAAATTAAAAGAGGGGTGGCCAAACAAGAACACTACGCAGGAAGCCAAAGAAGACTGATAAACCAACACAGAACTGGCGTCGTTAGCCGCTACACGCTGCGGGATTTGCTGAGGAGGGGATCCGAGCACTTATGGGCTGAATGGTTCGATGTGCAATGAGGATGATCTGTCGACTAACTAACTAACTAACTAACTAACTAACTAACTAACTAACTAACTAACTAACTAACTAACTAACTAACTAACTAACTAACTAACTAACTAACTAACTAACTAACTAACTAACTAACTAATAGATACAACTGTTGAGGTGGTTGTTGGAGTTATCCCTGTGTACAGATACAACTGTTGAGGTGGTTGTTGGAGTTATCCCTGTGTACAGATACAACTGTTGAGGTTGTTGGTTGGAGTTATACCCCTGTACAGATACAACTGTTGAGGTTGTTGTTGGAGTTATCCCTGTGTACAGATACAACTGTTGAGGTGGTTGTTGGAGTTCTCCCTGTGTACAGATACAACTGTTGAGGTGGTTGTTGGAATTATCCCTGTGTCCAGATACAACTGTTGAGGTGGTTGGTAGAGTTCTCCCTGTGTACAGATACAACTGTTGAGGTGGTTGTTGGAGTTATCCCTGTGTACAGATACAACTGTTGAGGTTGTTATTTGGAGTTATACCCCTGTACAGATACAACTGTTGAGGTGGTTGGTAGAGTTATCCCTGTGTACAGATACAACTGTTGAGGTGGTTGTTGGAGTTCTCCCTGTGTACAGATACAACTGTTGAGGTGGTTGTTGGAATTATCCCTGTGTCCAGATACAACAGTTGAGGTGGTTGTTGGAGTTATCCCTGTGTACAGATACAACTGTTGAGGTTGTTGTTGGAGTTATCCCTCTGTACAGATACAACTGTTGAGGTTGTTGTTGGAGTTATACCCTCTGTACAGATACAACTGTTGAGGTTGTTGTTGGAGTTATCCCTCTGTACAGATACAACTGTTGAGGTTGTTGTTGGGAGTTATCCCTCTGTACAGATACAACTGTTGAGGTTGTTGTTGGAATTATCCCTGTGTACAGATACAACTGTCGAGGTTGTTGTTGGAGTTATCCCTGTGTACAGATACAACTGTTTAAGTTGTTGTTGGAGTTATCCCTGTGTACAGATACAACTGTTGAGGTGGTTGTTGGAATTCCCCCTCTATAAAGATACAATTGTTGTTGGAGATCTCCCTCTGCAGAGATACAATTGTTGAGGTTGTTGTTGGAGATCTCCCTATGCAGAGATACTATTGTTTCTGGAGATCTCCCTATGCAGATATACAATTGTTGCTGGAGTTCTCCCTCTGTAAAGATACAATTGTTGCTGAATTTCTCCCTATGTAAAGATACAATTGTTGTTGGAGATCTCCCTCTGTAAAGATACAATTGTTGCTGAATTTCTCCCTCTGTAAAGATACAATTGTTGTTGGAGATCTCCCTCTGCAGAGATACGATTGTTGTTGGAGATCTCCCTCTGCAGAGATACAATTGTTGCTGGAGATCTCCCTCTGTAGAGATACTATTGTTGTTGGAAATCTCCCTCTGCAGAGATACGATTGTTGAGGTTGTTGGAGATCTCGCTCTGTCGATCTCTGCTGATGTTAGTTCTATGTCCTTGTCAGGGTCTTAAACCTGGCTCGTTGGACCTAACATATGTGAGACAAGTACAAGTACAAAATGATTGGACTTGACACACAATGACACGAAGTTCAATGGATTTATTCACAATTCACATGCAAGACAATCTAGTTTGGCATGCGATGATCATTACAATACATATACAATACATCAGTACACTTACAGACAAAACCCACAGCATCACAGTCTATCTCACAAGATATACAAGCACTCGACTTTCGGGCACAGAAACTACACAGAAGCCTTTCTCAACCCACACGTCTTGTCATGTCCGAGTTCCCAAGCAGTCTGCCGGTTTCCTCACACAGTGCTTGCCCTGTGGACTGGCTTCACGAGGACTGCGTGCGTCTTGCTTTGTCCTTGCCTGACCGCTGACGATCGCGTCAGCCAGCAATCTGTGGGCAGGTAACTGGTACTCGCCTGGCGGCCGTAACGATGTTACTGCATCCCGGCTGGAGACTATTCGCCTGGCGGGCGTAACGATGTTCCTGCATCTCGGTTGGAGACATAGAGATTCTGACAGTCCTCCATTCACACACAAAAAAAAAAATCACAATCAACCCCAACACTTTCTGGCTCGTTGTTATTTACTAGGCAATGTTTACGTTAACTGATTCAGCGACAAACTAAAATTACGTAGGCTAGGACCAAACATGGTACACAAACATATGAACAAGTATTATAATGTACGTCTCCGTTCAATGAGCAATATAATTACGAAAGTACTGTCAAACGAAACAAATAACACAATGACCCTAGTTCGGTGTTATAACGCGCTTGGGTTCAAATGACGTCACATTTGGTGATATACTATTATCCTTCGGCACTGAACCAGTTAAGCAGTTTGCCATTGCTTTCTGAACGACCATCGAAATCAATGCAAAGCGGTCTGTTTACAAATCTTCCCCAGCTGTTTTGGACCATCAGCTAGTTATGAGGGTGAATTACAAGTGGTTTATAAACCAAATTCTGGCAAACATTTAGCAACTTTTACTCGTGCTTAACAGATTAATATTTGTATTCTTATCCACACCAGCCTGCCATACTTCTACTATTGTTTAACATAGTCGAAATGAATACAGTATTTATATTCTTGTCTGTATCATGTGTCTTTCTTATACTCGTGCATAGAAATTGATGGCATGAATATTTCTCATCGTGTCTGTGTCCGCTGTCACACTTCTAGCAATAAGTAAGTAAATCAAAACAGTGTATTATTCCCTTAGTAAATTCAATCAAGCACTGAAGCCATAAACAAAATGTTGTACGATTTATTGCCAGGCATATTTCGCAATGTAAAATTACCGCGGGTATAAAAAATGCCCCATGTCGAAAATTAATGAGATGATATATTTCTCTTATTGTCTGCTCTGTGTGCCATACTTCTGTTAATGTTCTAAAATAACTAAGTTCAATATTTGTATTCTTGTCCTCGCCAAGTACCATACTTCTACAAATGTTCTAAAATCAATGAGATGAATATTTATATTATTGCCTGCGCTGTGTACCATATCTATTTACATGTCCAGCATTAACGGGATGAAAATGTGTATTTTTGTCCTCGCCAGGTGCCATACTTCCGCCTAGAAGATGTCTACATGGGCATGTGTCTCAAAGCTCTAGGATACGGCACTGTATCATTGCCTGGTTTCCGCAACATGGAGGCAACTCACCAGAGTGACTGCTCAATCAAACATGGCAATTTTATCACCATCCACAAAATACCAACAGAGAGAATGGAACGGATACACAGATCCACGTGTAACAAAACTAAAACAGTATAACTGCAGGTTGTTTGTAGAGTCTCACTATACTTTGTATGTAGAACAATTTTGAAAACAATGAAGTACATGACGTCATAAAAATGTGCTCAGCAGTCCATCGTGAAGCAATATACAGCGAATGGCTTCGTCTGCTGGAGTAATTCTTTGCACTCCAAACAGATTGGTGTTATCAATGGTAGAAAGAATTTTTTTTGATTGAACAAGTGTTTCGAAATGGCGGTCAATATACACGGATGATTGTTCAAAGATTTATAGCAAGATTTCCTAATAAACAACCCCCTCATCGTATTACGCCTAGAAATTTCTTGCATACGTTATAGTGAATACTTCATTGCTACTAAATAAAAAATCGCTTAAAAGTCGACATGGTCGACTTCATTGCACCGAGTGTTATCCCATATGGCTCGATCTCTTTCCGCAGCGCGGAAAGCGTCGCACAAAGCACGAACTCCGTGGCTCTAGCGACGACCGACAGGAGTCTCCGAAAAATTTCACTCGTGAACCGAATGACGCGGCCCGGAATAGAATCCACAACCTTCGGAGCCCGAGTCAAATGGCTTGACCACTTCGCCACGGAGACTCCCGTCTTCATTGGTACTTTCCAGCGTCCTCCAAAACAGCGTTAGACCATAGCAGTGACTATTGTAACTAATTTAGTGAATTTCTAGCACATTGTTTATTGACGTCATGTACTTATTATGTCAAAACTGTTCTACATACAGAGTGTAGTGAGAATTTACAAATATCCTGTATAATCCAGGAACTGTTCTACATACAGAGTGTAGTGAGAATGTACAAATATCCTGTATAATCCAGGAACTGTTCTACATACAGAGTGTAGTGAGAATGTACAAATATCCTGTATAATCCAGGAACTGTTCTACATACAGAGTGTAGTGAGAATGTACAAATATCCTGTATAATCCAGGAACTGTTCTACATACAGAGTGTAGTGAGAATGTACAAATATCCTGTATAATCCAGGAACTGTTCTACATACAGAGTGTAGTGAGGAATGTACAAATATCCTGTATAATCCAGGAACTGTTCTACATACAGAGTGTAGTGAGAATGTACAAATATCCTGTATAATCCAGGAACTGTTTCTACATACAGAGTGTAGTGAGAATGTACAAATATCCTGTATAATCCAGGAACTGTTCTACATACAGAGTGTAGTGAGAATGTACAAATATCCTGTATAATCCAGGAACTGTTCTACATACAGAGTGTAGTGATGAAATGTACAAATATCCTGTATAATCCAGGAACTGTTCTACATACAGAGTGTAGTGAGAATGTACAAATATCCTGTATAATCCAGAAACTGTTCTACATACAGAGTGTAGTGAGAATGTACAAATATCCTGGTATAATCCAGGAAACTGTTCTACATACAGAGTGTAGTGAGAATGTACAAATATCCTGTATAATCCAGGAACTGTTCTACATACAGAGTGTAGTGAGAATGTACAAATATCCTGTATAATCCAGGAAACTGTTCTACATACAGAGTGTAGTGAGAATGTACAATATCCTGTATAATCCAGGAACTGTTCTACATACAGAGTGTAGTGAGAATGTACAAATATCCTGTATAATCCAGGAACTGTTCTAAATACAGAGTGTAGTGAGAATGTTACAAATATCCTGTATAATCCAGGAACTGCTTTCTACATACAGAGTGTAGTGAGAATGTACAATATCCTGTATAATCCAGGAACTGTTTCTACATACAGAGGTAGTGAGAATGTACAAATATCCTGTATAATCCAGGAACTGTTCTACATACAGAGTGTAGTGAGAATGTACAAATATCCTGTATAATCCAGGAACTGTTCTACATACAGAGTGTAGTGAGAATGTACAAACTATCCTGGTAATAATCCAGGAACTGTTCTACATACAGAGTGTAGTGAGAATGTACAAATATCCTGTATAATCCAGGAACTGTTCTACATACATGAGTGTAGGTGAGAATGTACAAATAGCTCTTGTATAATCCAGGAATACTGTTCTCACATACAAGAGTGTAGTGAGAATGTACAAATATCCTGTATAATTCCACGGACAACTGTTCTACATACAGAGTGTAGTGTGAAGAATGTACAAAAATATCCTGTATAATCCAGGAACTGTTCTACCATACAGAAGTGTAGTGAAGAATTGATACACAATATCCTGCTATAATCCAGGTAACTGTTCTACATAAGAACAGAGTGGAGTGAAATGTACAAAATCATCCTGTATAATCCAGAGAAACTGTTCTATCATACAAGAGTGTAGTGAGAATTGTAGAAAATTCCTGTATAATTCAAGGAACTGTTCTACGTATACAGGAGTGTATGTTGAAGACATGTACAAATATCCTGTATAATCCAGAAACACATTTACATAAAAGTAAACAGTTAAAACCAGTAGTAGTTACGTAAATGTAATTAACTGATTAAGTGCCATAGGATGATAAATCGTCTTATTCGAACTTCCCATAACCGCCACGAGTTTATTAATGAAACTATAATATAATACAACGTCCTTTAATTTGATATGTAATACAACATGTCTGCTACAATGTAAACAACTGCAGGTCAGCCTGGCCGAATGGGTAAGAATGCGTGTTCCTAAACATCCGGTGCGCTGATGCCGAGGTTAGAGGTTCAATCCCTACACCGGACAGCTGGACTCAAATGTATGACCTGTCGTCCTTGACTTGGGGACGTAAATTACAAGTACCTTTGAAGTCGGAGTGGATTCGCCGGATGGCGAGGGACACTGTTAATAGGAAAAACTAATCCACACGCAAAATTCAGTCCATCACTACTATAAATAGTGTGTATGGACTACGCTTGAGTTCAAAGCGAGCGAGCGCAAATAAAAAATATAAACAACTGTTAAGTCACAACTGTGACACACCCCTCTATCCCATTTCCCTCTATCCCATTTCCCTCTATCCCATTTCCCTCTATCCCATTTCCCTCTATCCCAGTTTCCGCCATTAATGTTGAATTGGACCAAACCCACTATTTGTCTGGTACTGAATCTAGTAGCACTGCCATGATTGTATCGTACGTTCACTATATAGTTTCTCATAGGGGAGCGCTGGCGGAGTTGACAGCATGCTGCGGTAGTAATGCCATGTACACTGTTGGACGCAGTTTCCACGCCTGGGCTCGTCGGTGGCCAAAGTGAGGGCAAGATTGACCATCTATCTCCTCTTGCTCCCAGGCCTAAAAAATTGTAATGAGGCTGTCACGTCACATACCCACAGCGGAAAACTGCTGTGAGACAAATATGTTTTGTAAATATTTCTCATAGTTAGAAGATCCTCTGCAGAACGTCGCCCTCATCACGGCGTGCCGATACACTTTTAGTCTCGTGATAGTTGGGTCTCAGTCTCTAGCACAATATGCCACATGGGCCTTGAGGCTAGAAGAGGGTTCTTGATTTTCCTCTTTTTATATTTCGTTGTATCTGGCCAGGCGCAGACTGCAGAAATCACAAAACATAAACTAAAGCAACACAATTCTTCTTCTTCTTCGTTCCTGAGATCAACAAGATGAATCATTCAAGTCGGAATATACAGGACACATATTCGCAACACACACCTGACGAGATACAGCGACCGATGCCAGGCAATATATTGTGCAATCTCTTGTTTGTGACTTCAATATTCACATCCACTAAGGGACAACACTGTTGTGAATATAAGAAACGGCTGAATATATAAAAATATATTTTTGAATATAAGAAACGGCTGTATAACAAAATTGTTGTGAATATAAGAAACGACTGGATAAAAACAATTGTTGTGAATATAACAAACGGCTGTATAAAAACAATTGTTGTGAATATAACAAACGGCTATATATAAAACAGATTGTCATGTAGCAGTTTTCTGCAATGGCTCTGGGATGTGACAGCACCGTGACATGTAGGAATAGAGAATGGTGGAGGAGGCCACCAGTCTGTCCTTCACTTTGGCCAGCGACCAGCCCAGGCATCGACCCTACCTCCAACAGTGCTCATGACATTACTAGAGGAGTTCCTTACACACATCGCTAACGCAACAACGGGTGTATACATGAACACGTTTGTTTTGGAAGTATTTACGTTGATGGTGTTTTCAGCAGAGCTGCGATATTTGTGATTTCGGCCGACACATGCGACTTCTCGACATTTGTTGACCGGATTAGCCTTTCCAGATGCTTGATTACTAATTGTCCATGAATGACAACCACATGTTAAACTTGGAAGAAAGGCAGAGGCAGATCAACAGAAATGATGCTGAATTTGACTGAGACGACGGCATGGGATGGGGGAGGGGATATCATCAGCAGAGTTGATCCAGAACACCAAGGATCGGGATCTGGAGAGACTTGAACGTCCACGCCAACTGGCATGGCACTTGATGATGATGATAATGATGGTGATGATGATGATGATGATGATGAAAGAGTATTTCTTCTTGGCTAACGGGTTAATAATAGCCTTCCAAATGTCTCCAATATGTGTTTTGACTGTAATCAAACGTTTTTGAGCGACATTTCTTTATTTTACGAATTAAATGTGATATCTATTCCTTAATCTCCTGTATTTGTTTTGTGTGTTGTGTCTGTGCACTCTCGTAATTTCCATAACTTCAGAAGTCATCCACGTGGATTTATTTTAATTCTTAACTCGAACTTCCTCGACTGGCACATGTTGATCAAACACCTTGTAGACCATTGGTTCTCAACCAGTGGAGAATTCGCCCCAGGCAGGAATTTTAGGGTTTTCAAAGGAAAGGGGGGGGGGGGGGAATTAAAATTATTTCAAGATCGCGTTAATACAGGAACCGATTACTTGATATTGATTTTCCCTTCATACTGTACGGTATGACAACAGAAATGATGTTCCTGAGAAGAATACTCAACGTATCAAGAAGAGATAAGATCAGAAATGAAGAAATCAGGACTAAAGTGGGGGTTATAGCTGCACTAGATTTTATCAGAAAGCAGCAAGTCAAATGGTTTGGCCATGCAAGTAGGTTACCAGTCAACAGCATACCACAACAAGCAATGATGTACAGACCAGATGGAAACAGAGGAAGAGGCCGACCACGTAAACGTTGGACGGAGGGAATAGCAGAGTACATGGGAATATCGATACATGAAGCCCATAATCGGGCACTCTCACGAAGTTTATACTTCACCTCGACACCACAAGGTACAAGAGGAACATGATGAGATGAGATGAGACTGTACGGTTTTGTACGTCTCACCCTTCTAAAATTCAATTTATAAAGTAAGTAGGCCCACAAATCATGTTTTTTGTGGACGTCTAGACTTGTTTTAGTATGTGCTATTGAATTTAGCTTCCATTATTACGTACACTGTGTAGGGGCGGGGCCGGGATATTTAGGTAGGAAATACGAAAGGGGGGAATGACGTTCTGAAAATATTTTGAAGGGGAGCGCGGGCCAAAAAAGGTTGAGAACCACTGTTGTAGACTGTCTTCATGTAGTCAGCTACTACAGCTCCCGGATCAGACAGTTGGCAGACGTGATCAAGCGGTGAATTTCACGAAATCTTTAAACCTAAGTCTGGGTTGACAGTTTTACAATTTATAAATTTATTACTAATATGTTAAATTTTAGTAGTTGTGAATTACATATTTGATCCTTTACAACATGGTGGGTAATGGTCACTGACTACATTATCATAGACAGAGCCTCCAATAATGTTTACTGGACAGATGCCGTATATGTGATCACTTACCTATAAAACGCCATCATCGTCGATTTCTCAACGATCTCTCGTGATCGTGCATTCGCAGCTGCGAGCGCTAACAAGACAAGTTGCCTTAATAAGTCAAGAAGCCTGATACGGGGGAAAATGTCATGTGGCAAGTCTAACAACAAGAAACACGCGGTATCCAAGATGTGCAGCGTGAGAGCCGACAAGACCGAGAAGAAGATGAACGTGGAGAACATGCCTGCTAGCTGCATCAAAGAACCTGAAACTACAGCTATTACTGAAGCTATCACGAGGGAGAAGATCGACAGCCCACCACAGACAAGAGCCACACCTAATAAGAAGCAGAGAGAGAGAGAGAGAGAGAGAGAGAGAGAGAGAGAGAGAGAGAGAGAGAGAGAGAGAGAGAGAGAGAGGAGAAAGACGCTAGAGTCGGAAACACCGACTCACCGACAAGCAAGTGGGTTGTCAAGCATATACAAGTGGAGCTATCAGACGAGGAAATCCCGAAGCAGCTACGAGAAGAGAACCATCACATCCGATTCATGAAGATGGAGCGGCTCCTCACCTACTCAAAGATACCTACAACCTTGGCTGTGGTGACGTCAGAAGGCAGCGGGATGCCGACCACAGTGTCTATTAACAAGAGAATGCAACAGCCAGAGAGATTCATCTCAAGGATCACCCAATGTTCGAGATGTCAGAGGGCCGGCCACATCAGAGCAGCATGCCGCAGTAGGACGGAAATCTGCCGGTACTGCGCCGATCACCACGCCTTCAAGGAGTGTCCGCTGGCCAAGCTGGACACGGACTTCCGAGCACCCAACAACAAACGAAAGTGCGCCAACTGCCTGGGCAATCATGAAGCAAGATACTTGGGCTGTCCGTACCTGCAACGACACAGAGATGTGTTAAAGTTTGCCATCAACACAAAGACACCATACAACGAAGCAAGGTGGAGGTGCGACCCAGCCACAAGCATCTCACAAGCGATAAAAGCTCAACTGCAAGACTAGATAGACGAGCTAAAGAAGCAACTCAAGCTTCTCCAAATACCGGCACCGTCCAGCGACAATGAAAAGCTGCTGGCGGAAATACAGGAGATACAGCGAAACATCAAGCAAGAAGTGGAACAAATGGCACAGACGGCAAAGAAGAATGAAAATATTCTACGGGACATCAAAGCGGAGAGAGAAATGCTAAAAAGAGAACTAACCCAAAGCAAACCAGCTGAAGCCAAGGAAACGATCACAGAACAGCCGCAAGATGAAACCCAACAAAAGGCCGAGACGTTACCGTACCACGGGAAATCCAAGCGGACAAAGATATACCACGAGACCACGAGGAGAGTGACAGCGGCACAGATTACCCTATTCCAATGACCTGGGAGGAGATCCTAGAGTAGGTAGAATGAATGAACGCGAGCTAGCAGAATTCAATAGGAAAACAGAAAGCAGAGACCTCGAAATGGGCAAGAGGCGCGAAAGAATCAACAGGGAGAGGAAAGAGATATTGCGCAAACAAGAAAATGAAACCGCCGAGAAGCTCCTACATAAAATACACACAAAAAAAGGAGGAAAAAACAACAACGACAAACAAACAAATAAAAAGTCCTTTTAAGGACTGCAACCAATCAAGCCAAACGAGCTAGGAGCCTTCACTAATAAAAGAAACCGCCAGAGACGGGAACAAAGGACAGCCGCCGACCATCCATCAAGCTGATGTCACAGACAAAAACGCTTACATAACCAGTCCGAGAAAGGACTCACTAGTTAGAGAGCACAAGACAAGAATTAGGGTTAATAAACCCACAAAAGCCACAGACCTCAACAATAACCACAGCTGAAAAGGCAGGTTGAACGAGGCCGAATTTGGAATTTTTGTTTTGAAAATTGGAATTGGAATTGGAATTTCGCAACATCTCACAAAATACGGGCACAGCGCGAACATAGAAAATGCGTTTCGTATACTGTATTCCGGTCCCTCTCCCTGGCGAAGAGGCTTACGGCTTTTTTTTTTTACGGCCGTAACCCCGTATATTCTCGTGAGTAACGCAGCTGCGCCCGAACCGGCAGCGATTCGAGCCGCTGCTGGTAACTTACGGGGATATGTGAACCGGTCGCTCAGAAAGCAATGGCAAACTACTGAGCGTAATCTAGCCTAGTACATCAACAGCAGCTGAAAAATGCTGATGTTGACTGCAACGTCCTGTAAGGGATATGTAACATTTAAAAAATACTGTATTCGACTAACGATAAACGATTGCTCAAATATAGCGAGGCGTTAACAACGAGGCCGTTCAATCCGGTTTTGTGCAAACAGAATGAGTTGGGTAAACATTTGAAATAAACACAAGTAAGAGAAGACGTCTGGAAAGAAATAAAAAGACACAGATATATAGATTAGCCGGTCTCCCTGGCCTAGGTGTTAAACGACATTCTCAGTAATCCCGTTTATCCACGTAGAGTAACGCAGCGCGCGAGAATTGGAAGCGATTCTCGCCGCGTTGGTAACTTACGGGATAAGTGAGCTGGCCGCTCAGAAAGCAATGGAAAACTACTAAGCGTAATCTTGCCAATAAATCAACGATAGCGGTAAAATGCTGGTGTTGACAGCGATGTCCTGTAAAGGATATGCGAAAAGAAAAAGATATATAGATTACAAAAGGGGGGGGGGGAGCATCCAAGGTCACTTAGCTGAGACTCTTGAATCCTATAATTTATGTGCAGCGAGTTCCGTACGTCAACCGACAGGAAGTGGCCTTTTGGGCTAAGTAAGCAAATATGAAATAAGTGTGGAGATGGGATGGGGTGGGGTGGGGGGGGGGGGGAAATCTCTCTAGGGATGCAAGTGTTGGATTGGCACAGAGCAAAGGGAAGGGCACCCAATGTTTGAAATGTGACTGACAAAAACGTGGGAGATGAGAGGATCATTTAAAAATAATAATAATAATAATAATAATAATATTGCTTATTATCAGCTTATCAATCAATTAATCATGTGCCATGCCGATAAGGTGGGCGGTCATTTTTTGCCATCTCACTCGATCACCAGAGTCGCGGGTCAGCTCCGTGTTTCTGTCTCGACCATGACACGTGGCCAAGCCATCTAGATATTTATTTATCGGTCTTCCCCTTGGTCTCTTCCCTTCAATCGTGCCAGTTGTCACCAAGTTCTCCAATTCATTTCTTCTCATAACATGCCCAAAATATTTTGACTGTCTACGTCTAATGTCTCTAATCAGCTTACGATTTTCATTTGTTCTTGTAGGACTTGTTCATTGGTTTTTCTGTCTGTCCATGGTATTCTTTGCATTTTTCTTCAGAAACCACATTTCCACAGCCATCAGATGTTTTTCAGCTTGACTGCTTATTGTCCACGCTTCACATCCATACAAAAGCACAGGTTCTATGTAGCACCTCAACACTCTTTTTCTCGTTTCAATTGATATATTATTTATTGGTCAGTATGTTTTTCATCGAATATTGCCAATTCCTTGGACTGCCAGAGTAACTAACAACGACTGCCTGAAACAGGCTAATGAAACTAGAACATTATATACAACAATAAGAAAGAGACAAACATCTTTCTTCGGCCATGTATTGAGAAGAGAGGCATTGGAGATATATCGTGACAACTGGAAAGATCGAGGGAAAGAGAGGCAGTGGCAGACCAAGAGAAATGATGCTGGATGGATTGAGATGGTGGCATGGAGGAATATCAGCAGCAGAGTTGATCCAGAAAACCAAAGACCGAGATCTGCGGAGAGCCATGAACGCCTACGCCAGCTGGCAGGGCACTTGATGATGATGGTGGGTTTAATCTTGCAAAAGGCTACATTCGCAATGGCAATTCATGTTCTAATATCTTTAAGGCATCTCCCATCAGATGTTATGACTGTTCTTAGATAACTGTACTGATTAACTTGTTTAAGACCAGGAGAACTTTTAATCAGATAGCGGTGAGTACAATTAGTAGTATGACTCTTCGCTGGCTGTTGAACGAGGGGTGATTGATTGATTGATTGATTAAGGAATTGACATCACAGCATTCGAGGCATTCCCATAAGTGCTCCGTCCCCATCCTCAGCAGCCAGCGAAGAGTTCCAACACCAATAGTACCAGTAGCAATCTGATTATATGTCCGTCTCGCCTTTCCTCTGAGCGTTGAGCGTCGGCCAGATCCCCTCATCACTCATCGCTGTCTCATTCTTGCCAGACCATGGTAATCTATTTGCTCCTCCGAGGTGTATACGTGCTCCCACAAGGCCGCAACCACGTCTGCCTTGTCATGTATCAATACTCTACCTAGTTCTGCAGAGCCAGCCAATCTGTCTGCCTGTTCATTTCCCAGCACACTGGCATGCCCCGGAGAAAAGATCCAGGCGATGTTTGTCACCCGTGACCTCCGAAGCGAAGCAAGCCACTCCTCACGAAGCATGCCCGTCCTCACCCTCGTCAGCATGCTTTCTTAGTCAGTTACAATCACGATGTGTGTGTGTGTGTGTGTGTGTGTTTGTGTGTGTGTGTGTGTGTGTGTCGTATTCTCCATCCAGCGGAGAGCCGCAGTGAACGAGGGGACGGAGCACTATGGGAATGTCCTGAGTGCAGTGACGTCGGTTCTTGACTCAACTCAACTCAACTCCTTCTTTCCAATGACGACTATAATCTGTGTCTTTCTTACAACTCAATTCTAACCTTAGTTGTTCACTGTGTGCAACAACCGCATCTACTAAATGTTGCAGATCCTGTTCATTGTCTGCAATTCAAGACTGTATCATCTGATATCTAATGTTATTGAAATATCATCCCCCAATGTTAATTCCTTCCATATCTTCTATATTTCTGAAAATAATTTCACTGTTACAGGGAAAAAAAGCTCTGGAGACATTACACATCCTTGTCTCATACCGCTCTTAATTAGGCTGATATTGACCTACTTCATTATCACTTATGATGGCAGCTTGTTGTTTCCAATATATGTCTTTTACAAGTCTAAGATCTTTTCCATCAATTTGTAGATCTTCAAGCATCCTTATTATGTCGACATGTCTCACTTTATCGAAAGCCTTTGTGTAGTCACACAAGCAAAGGTGTAGATCTTTGTTTACTTCTATAGAACGTTCGATTACGGTTCTCAGTATATACACAACATTTATTGTACCCTTGCCTTCTACGAACCCACATTGTTCTTCTCCTATTTCAGGTTGTATTTTCTTCCTAACTCTTTGCATGATAATTCTTAGCAACAATCTTCGTGATTTGACTCATTATACTAAATGTTCGATGTTGATCACATTCCAAGGCTCCTGATTTCTTTGGGATTGCAATAAATACATAATTACATAATTCATGAGGTATATCTGCAGTATCATATATTGTATTCAGCAGTCAACTTATCAATTTATAGAAAAGTGAAAATTAGTAGCCTTCCGATGACCCACAGACTACACAAGTAAACATCACCGGTGTAGACCGGGAAACCATGACCGCGAGGTCATGGGCTAACGGGACTATGGCTCGCCATGGGGGATGGACTTCCTATGTCAGATTTTTGTCCTAAACCTGCCGACTGGCCTTAGAATCCGGCAGGGGATCTTCATACTGGTCGTAGAAAAAATAAGAAGTATAAACGGACTGACCCAAATGGATTTAGACCCGGCAACGTTAATGGACTACGAGATAGAACAGCGATGAAAAAAAAATAGGCACAATGAACGTCTGCGGTTTTAATAGTAAAGAAGAAGATCTTATAGAAACAATGGAAGAGAGGAAAATTGGACTGATGGGAATAGTGAACACTAGAATAAAAGGGGAAAGATGCAAGGAGATCCACCACAGCTACACGTTTGTCTTCCCTGGAGTGGAACAGCAAGAAAAGGTAAGACACGATGTGGGAATAGTCATTGAACAATCATCAGACAGTCAGACATGGGGTACGCCCATGAGGGTGAAAGGAAAAATATGGATTAGTAGAGCATGAATGAGATACAGAGGACAGCAGAGACAGAACCTGAACCATCATTAGATGAAAATATGGGCAATAAAGAACCTGAAGAATGGTAAATCACCTGGGTTGGGGAATGTATGTGTGCCTGGGGTGTGGGTGGATGGGATGTGTGGTGGGCGGGTAGATGTGTATGTGTAGAGATGTGGTGGTTGGGTGGGGGAATGTATGTGTGTGTGGATTATGTGTGTGGTGGGAGGTGGATGTGTCTCATAACATAGTAATATGCATTGTTTATGTTTACAAAATTCATGTGACAATGTTTTTTCCTATGCACTGTTGATGAAAGAAAGATGAGTGATTGGAAGGGCCGAATGTAAGACGGGCCTGCGTGCCCAATTTGTTACCCTTTGAAAATAAAGTATGTTCGTTCGTTCGTTCGTTCGTTCTCTCTCGTTCGGCTACTGAGGATGGGGACGGAGCACTTATGGGAATGCCCCGAATGCCGTGATGTCGATTCCTAAATCTTTCTCTCTCTCTCTCTCTCTCTCTCTCTCTCTCTCTCTCTCTCTCTCTCTCTCTCTCTCTCTCTCTCTCTCTCTCTCTCTCTCTCTCTCGATGAATAGTGCGCATGCAGTCAGTAAGCTGGCATAGCTTTTCGGTCAGTCCTGCCTGGCGTAGCTTGAAAGCTCGTCTGTAGGCGTCCAGTGGTTTTGCATGTATCACCGGGTACCTAGGGAGTGCGCTGAGCGATTGCTACTCTTGGCCCGCGTGTGCGTGAACAGTCTGTCTGTGCGATAGATATCTGATTGATCCTGCCAGTAGTCTTATGTTTATCTCAAAGATTAAGACATGCATGTCTAAGTTCACACTGTCTCACGGTGAAACCACGAATGGCTCTGTAAATCAGTCGAGGTTCCTTAGATGACACGATCCTACTTGGATAACTGTGGCAATTCTAGAGCTAATACATGCTTACCAAGCTCCGATCCTCGCGGAAAGAGCGCTGTTATTAGTTCAAAACCAATCGTCGTTGCCCTTCGCGGGACGCGGCGTTCCCTCTAGTGACTCTGGATTATTTTGTGCTGATCACATGGCCTTATGTGCCGGCGACACATCTTTCAAATGTCTGCTCTATCAAATGCCAATGGTATGTGACATGCTTACCATGCTTGTAACGGGTAACGGGGAATTAGGGTTTGATTGCGGAGAGGGAGCATGAGAAACGGCTACCACATCCAAGGAAGGCAGCAGGCGTGCAACTTATCCACTCCCGGCACGGGGAGGTAGTGACGAAAAATAACAATACGGGACTCTATCGAGGTCCCGTAATTGGAATGAGCACACTTTAAACCCTTTAACGAGGATCTATTGAAGGGCAAGTCTGATGCCAACAGCTGCAGTAATTCCAGCTCCAATAGCGTATATTAAAGTTGTTGCAATTAAAAAGCTCGTAATTGGGTCTCGCCGGCTTCGTGGCTTAGAGGTTATGACTTTTCTCCGTAATCTCGTATACTCTCGTCAGGTAACGTGATGACGGTTCAAATCAGCAGTGGTTCGAATCGCATCGGTAACTTACGGGGTATGTGAGCCGGCCGCTCAGAAAGCAATGGCAAACTACTGAGCGTAATCTTGCCAAGAGATCAACATACAGCTGAAAGATGCTGGTGTTGACAGCTAAGTCCTGTAAAAAGGATATCTTCTTCTTCTTCTTCTTCTTCTTTAGCGTTCCGAGCCATTGAGGTTCTTTGCTGCAAATACAATCCGTCTCCATTCGTCTCTCTGGTGGACCTTCTCTTGCCAGTCGTTGATTCCAAGTGCTTGTAGGTCTGTACATGTATTATCTCTCCACCGCCTTCTTGGTCTACCTCGGGGTCTACGATCATTTATTTCCTGAGTGTAAGCGAGTTTTGTTTCCCTATTATCTTCCATTCTTTCTATATGCCCCAGCCATTGTAGTCTATTAGCCTTCATGATACCAGTGATTAGCGGGGACTTAAACAGATCATAAATGTCTTTGTTACTTCTTCTTTTCCACTCTCCACTTTGTGTATCCCTAATGGGTCCAAAGATGCGTCTTAAAATTTTGTTCTCAAAGGTTTGTAACAAGGCTTCGTCTCCTTTCGTTGTACTCCAGGTTTCAGAGCCATACAGCACAACTGGTCTGATCAGTGTTTTGTATATTGTGATTTTGGTGTTACGAGATAGCGCCTTTGATTTTAGTAGATGTTGTAGTGCATAGTATATCTTATTTCCAGAGTTGATTCTAGCTTGTATTTCTTCCCTTATGATGTTGGAGCAGTTGAAGATTGTACCCAGGTATTTGTATGTTTCCGTTCTTTTAATGGTCATATTATCTATTTGTATGTGGCCAGAGTTTTTAGCCATTCCGTCTCTTGAAATTACCATATATTCTGTCTTATCTTGGTTGATAACCAGCCCCATCTGTTGGGCTTTTTCCTTTAAGTGAGTCAATATTTCCAATGTCTTTTGTTCACTTTGCCCTATAATATCTATATCATCTGCATAACCAAGCAGCTTGGATGTTCCTCCAATATCACATTCCTCCTTTACCTTCCTTACAACTTTCTCTAGAGCCAGATTGAAGAGTAGCGGCGATAGTGCATCACCCTGTTTCAAGCCAGATGTTATTTGGAAGGGGTCTGATTTCCTGCCTTTATATGTTACTATATTATAAGTATCTTCCATGCATAGTCTGGTCATGTTGATTAACTTCCTTGGTATTCCAAATTCCTGCATAGCATTCCATAGACTATTCCTATGGACACTATCATAAGCCTTTTTAAAATCCACAAAAATGTTATGGAGATCTCTTTTATATTCCCAATTTTTCTCGGCTATTTGTCGTAAGATAAATATCTGATCTATTGTTGATCTGTTTTGTCTAAAACCCGCCTGGTAGTCACCTAATATGTCTTCTGAATATGGTTTTAGTCTATTTAGTAATACTGCGGATAGTATCTTATAGCTTGTGGACAGTAGTGATATTCCTCTATAATTTCCACATTGGAACTTGTCTCCTTTCTTAAAGATAGGTATCAATAATGACTCTTTCCAGTCATGGGGTAATTCTTCTGTCCTCCAGATTTTTATTATTAGTTCGTATAGCTTTAGATGTAATGCATGGCCACCTGCCTTTATAAATTCAGCAGCAATTCCATCAGTCCCAGTTGCCTTATTGTTTTAAGTCGTGTGATTACATATAGGATTTCTTCAAATGTAGGTTCTTCAATTTGTGGTTCGCATGTTAGAACCTCTTCCTGTGGGAAAATGTTACTTGGAGCTTCACAATTTAGTAATTCAATAAAATATTCTTTCCATGTGTTGCACATTTCCTCATTGGTATTTATCATATTCCCTTTTTGTTTTTAAAACCCAAATATGTGTTTTTTTTGGGCCCTCGTTTCATTAAATTCAGTTCTTCAAAAAATTTTCTGGTTTCTTTTTTCTGGTGTTTATTTTCCAACTTTGATTATATTACTAATATATTCTCGCTTCTGCTGTCTGACTATTTTTGTAGCCTCTTTAAAATCATTTCTATAATGCTCTTCCTTTTGGATGTTATTGATGTCATTAAACAAAACAGTCTGGCATTCTTTTCTAATGACAGCTTCTTCACTTTTTTGATTGAACCATCTGTTCCTCTATGCGTGGTTAACACACCGAGAAATTCTTCTGCGGAAAGACTGAATTGTTTTCTTGATGTTCAACCAAGTTTGGTCAACCCCTTTCCTCCAAAGGGTTTTGCAAGTTTCAAGTTTACATTTTAGTAACAAGGATAGTTTAAAAAAAAAAAAAAAAAAAAAAATTGGGGTTTCTCGGGGTGCAGGCGAGGGGGGTCCGGCTCGCCCCGGGTTCACTGCCCGTTGTTCTTCCTGCCTTACCGTCTGCTGGCTCTCTCCCGCGGGTGCTCTTCGCTGAGCGCCCCGGGCGGTGGCGCTTTTATTTTAAAAAAAATTAGAGTTTTCAAAAAGGCCTCGGCTCCCGAAAATGGTGCATAATAATGGAATAGTATATCAGTTCTATTTTGTTGGTTTTTTGGGGCTGGGGTAATGATTAACAGGGACAAAAAAGGGGGGATTAGTTTTAGCGGCCCTTTGAGGTGAAATTCTTGGATCGCCGCAAAAAAGGGGTTTTGACAAAACCGCCGGGGCTTGGTCTGGTTTTCAGATACAATCCCCCGCTTTTCTCCAACCACCCCCAAAAGCACTTACATCTACCAGGCCCCACACAAGCCGGGACAGCTTAACCCTTCCCCCCCTCACCTAGGGTTCCCAAAACCCCCAAAGGGGGGTTTGGGCCAGACACCAGTCATTCACTGCACCAAGTCATAGTAAGAGAACAAAATTTTAATTTTTGAACTACGTCAACCACAACCCCAGAGAAGGATGGCTGAAAGCCCCGACTAGAAGAACATGTACAAGATCAAAGACGCAGATGAGTATTCATCAGGGGGGCGGACGAAAAGCTCGGCGGGGTTTTCCTTTGTGGTAGCGACTCACCCAGGGGGTCCTCCATGGACCCGGAACTCCAAGGACTGCTGCCTCTCCAAAGTTCCCTCTTTACACAGAGAACCAAACAAGGGCTGATTTAAGCGCAGTACCACTGCCTGACTGACACTGCAACCCAGAACAAGGCTCCTTCCTTTCTGTCGTACTATTCCCCCGTCACCCTTCCCCCCCATGAAGTCTGGGGGCCCACCCCACTATTAGCGGTCTCCCACTTGCAGAAAAAAAACATGTAGCACCGTCTCAAAATACACAAGAGCCAGGTCACTCTTCTATCTCTTTAAGGGGCCCACACTTTATATGTCACCTACACAATGAGCGGTTGCCCCCCCACGAAAACACAATGTCACTGGTAAAGTCTATTGGTGACTATAACCCCTTTACCTTGATTTTATGTCCCTGGACAAAAAGATCTTCCACCGTCTTTATGTAACCCACCCTGATAAAGGGTAGTAATCACCCCCCAGCATACACTGTCAACAGTTCATCACGATGGCATGAGGGAGCTCCCTACCTTCCCCAAACATTGTCAACAGTTCATCCCCCATTTTGGGATGAGGTAGCTCCCTACCTTAACAAACATATCACTCTGGTGTTCCCACCAATGTTGTAATCAATGTCCTAGGTTACTGGACCACAGTTGGCTTCATAAAGGTTTAACCCAAAGTAGAAACACTATTTAAGCAAACAATTTATACTGGTGTCCCATAACCCAGCCCGGGGGCCCGAAGCCTATAAAAAAGGGCATGGGGGCCGGTATCAATGATTTACGTTACTCAACTTGAAAAATTTATACTTGCAATCACCAAGGTTTACACAGAGGTTGAAGTCACCAGTGCTGCACTGGCTAGAATCACCAAAACGTTTCCCGTGTTTTTACCCTTCCCGGATCGGATGACACTCGTCGGACTCTTGAAAGGAGGTCCTAACCTAGAAATACCCACTTATTCAGCACTCAGCTCCTTCCAACATTGATCTCGCAGAATCAGATGCCAATCCCCGTATGGCCTCAATCAACTTCGGATAGGACGGAATGAGTGGGCCCTTTAAAATTTATGGTGAAGC
>JACEFZ010004383.1:0-22566 GCA_014155875.1 Cepaea nemoralis | reverse complement strand
TTTTGGGGGAGGAGTGAGAGGGGGCATGATCTAAGGGTGAGTGAGAGTAAGAAAAAGGGGTTGCAGACCGACGGAGTTTTGTGGACGGAGTCTGGTGGTTTCTCTAAGACAACAATATTGGGGTAATAAAAATGTGGTGTGGATTCCCATCACTCCAAGGACGACACTAAAGTAAGTAAGAAAGACTTACGACAGGGGGGGGGCAGATCCTATACTTAACATATCAACAGTCAAGCCCATACACAATGCACACAACTTCCCAGCTTGGAGACAGCAGCAACTGCCTGAGATGATAGAAAACATTCCTGGTATTGAGAAAAAGAACACTCAGCATGAAACCGAAAGAAGAGAAATAACCCTAAACTACATAAAAGAACATTACACAAGCAGGAATTGGACCCATGCATATACAGATGGATCAGCCAAAAATTCAATAGAGAATGGAGGAGGAGGAATTCTCCTAAATTTAAAAAATGGAGTGAAAAAAACACATTCAATGGCAACTGGAAAATTTTCAAGTAACTTCAAAGCGGAGGTAGAGGCTTTGAAAACTGCAGCAGAAATGCTCCTGATGGAGGAAAATAAAGAGAAGCAAATAGCTATCTTCACAGATGCAAAGTCAGCTGTCTCAATACTGAAGAGCAATAACAGCACAGAACTAACTGACCTAAGAGCAGCACTCCATGGTCTATGCCAGAAATCCAAAAAAGTTGTAATACAGTGGATCCCATCACATTGCAGTATACCCGGAAACGAAGAGGCTGATAGACTGGCAAAAGAGGGCGGACGACTACCACAGCCTGACATAGACATAACCTATAATGAGGCAAAGAGGTTGATAAAAAGCACTTATAGAACCAAATGGGAATCAGAGCATCCAGGCCATCAGAAGGATGATGCATATTACAAACTCGACCGAAGAGAACAAGTAGCAATCTTCAGACTCCGCACAGGACATAACAGGCTGAAATACCACTTGTTCAATAAACTAAAGATAGGAGATACTGATGAATGTAATTGTAGAACTGGAAAAATGACAGCAAAACATTTGCTGCAGGATTGCCCAACGTATGCAGAACAGAGAAAGATATTTTGGCCCACACCTGCTTCATTTGAGGACAAGCTCTATGGAGATATCAACAAGCTCAAGTTGACCGCAGCTTACTTTAACTACATACAGGTTGACATTTAAAGGTGCATGAAGACCCAGAGGCATGAAATGAAATATTGCTTGGATAGCAAATTCATTATGTGGAAAGTCCACATCGAAAGCTCGCTGTGTGGGCTTCATAAAAGGTGGAAAAGTGTCCTAGTGGCACGAAATGGAATATTGCTTGATAGCAAATCCATTACGTGGAAAGTCCGAATCAAAAGCCCATTGTGTGGGCTTCATAAAAGGTGGAAAAGTGTCCTAGTGGCATGAAATGGAATATTGCTTGGATAGCAAATCCATTACGTGGAAAGTCCGAATCGAAAGCTCACTGTGTGGATGTCATCTGCAGACTGCATACTTCTGGTTTCCGGAAGAACAGCCTATGGTGAACGGAAGACCCAATATACGGAAGTGAGGCTAAGCAGCCATGTGCAGGACGTGACGATTCCTTGGGTGAGCCCAGTACCAGAGCGCTATGTATCGGCTCTGCAAGTATGGAAGCCTCCTTGGATGGCGGGGAATGCCCATGGTCTGCCCCTGCCTTCCCTTGAGGGCTGACCAGGATCTTTGGCTGTTCTATATGGACCAGCTGGGATGGGGGATAACACCACAACAGTGAGAGTCAAACGTCCTAAGAAACCCCCGGGAAGGTTAACCCGGTCAACAAATGCCCGCAGAAGTCGGATGTGTCGGCCTAACGGCGCAAGAACGCAGCTCTGCTGTAAACAGGCACAACGCAATCACATCCGAAAAAAAACTCCGGATGAACGAAGAAGAAGAAGATGTTATGACTATTCCGAGATAATTGTATTGATTCACTTATTGAAGAATATTCCCATTTACTTGTATATTACATTGTGGTGCTTCTTTCTTCCTAGTGACGACCATAACCTGTGTCTTCTTACAATTTAATTCTAACCCCAGTTGTTCACTGTGTGCAAACAACCGCATCTACTAATTGTTGCAGATCCTGCTCATTGTCTGTAATCAATACTGTATCATCTGCATATCTAATGTTATTGATGTTTCGTCCTCCAATGATGATTCCATTTATATCTTCTACATTTCTGAAAATATTTTCACTGTATAGGGAAAAAAATATCTGGAGACATTTACACATCCCTATCTCACACCTCTCTTAATAGGCTGATATTGTCCTACTTCATTATCAATCCTTTTTTTCATAAGAAGCTTAACCAGCGGCCACGCTTATTAAGAATATGGAGGACAGATGTTTGCGGAAGAACATGGCTGATTTATCCGTGCATGTCACACGATGACGATTGTCTTAGTGAGCAAAAGAAACAGTTAACTAAACACATCTTCTAGAAACATCATTTGTTTAAAACCACCCATTGAAATGTAACCATCGCTTGGTGTGAAAGTAATTACTAGTCCCATTAGTGGTTGGTGGAACTGTTAAGTTCTATTACTGCCGCCAGGAAGACTCATGGTCCTGTCTATGTACTAACCGGAACAGATCAAGTAGGTCAGGTGTTTAATGAGGTCATTTGTTCAACCCGGGGCCTGTTAACTTAAGAAACTGAAGCTGTAAATCAGTCTTAACTGTTGTGGAGCTGGAGTTTTTAAGAGAGACTGCATCCGCTTCTGACTTTTGGGTGTCGAGTTTTGAATCCAGTTATTGATGTCTTTCTATGGCGCCAGAGGTGGCGCTAATTGTTCTTTTAGTGAGTTGAACATGTGCCCCGAAGCAGTTTCATGTAAGGGGTCTGTGATGTGCTAGGTCCATCACATTCTGCAGACCTGAATTTATTCATTCATTCATTCATTCATTCATTCATTCATTCATGCATGCATTCATTCATTCATTCATTCATTCATTCATTCATGCATTCATTCATTCATTCATTCATTCATTCATTCATGCATTCATTCATTCATTCATTCATTCATTCATTCATGCATGCATTCATTCATTCATTCATTCATTCATTCATGCATTCATTCATTCATTCATTCATTCATTCATTCATTCATTCATTCAGTAGTATATCCTTTGCAAAATTTCACCCCCATAACAACCTTCCGGAAAACTTCTTGATCATAAGCAAGATGTCCCGCGTCTGATACACCCATCTGGAGATCATCTGCAACATCCTGCACCCATCTTCTTTTTAGTCTTCCTCTTCCCCTCTTCCCAGGCACATACCCCTCCATTATTGTTCTCTTGCAACTTTCATGCCGTTTCAAGTGACCAAAATATTTCAAGTTTCTTTGTTTCATCGTCTTTAGTAGCCAACCTTCTTCAATATTCAGTTCTTGTCGTATGGATGCATTTGTTATTTTCTGTATTCAAGATATTCTTAAAACTCGTCTATGACATTTATATTAAGGCATTTATGCGCTGTTCAGCTTGTTTAGTAAGTGTTAGTATTTCTTGGCAAGGTTTGCAGAAGGTGGTTTGCCGCTGCATTCCTTCTGGGCAGTGACTGCACTAGTCGGTGGTAATAGCCATTGTCTCTACTGATGAGATCATCTGCCTATCGCCGCAGAGTGCAGACCATAACCAAAAACAATCTGTTGGCTGCTCTCACACTCCATCCACCACCTGCTTCCATGGCTTCACGTAACCATGATGGATTGAACAGGCCTGAATACACGGAGGAATAGGTTGCGGTTGTTATTTTTGCTGCCGTTGTTGTTGCTGCTGATGTTGTTATTGTTAATGTTATTGTTATTATTGTGGTTGTTATTATTGCTGCTGTTGTTACCTCCTACCTAGGCATCAACACACCGGAAGTTTAAGCACGAGTGCTCTTATCTAGGGTGTAATTTTAATGACTGTGCAGTGTTTGAAAATATTGCCGGTCCAAGTTTTGTAGTCACCCTCTGTAAAGTTCATGCAACATAATAGTTAAATACAAAACTTGGACGGGCAATATTTTCAAACACTGCACAGTCATTAAAAATACACCCTGTGCATTCACCTATTCTGACCTCCCCACAGCATATATTGATCTCGACCTCTCGATTTTTTGAAACTCGTTGCTTCACCCTTGTTAATGTTGCGCTGTCAAGCTGAATAAGATAACTTGTCATCAGATCTCCGGGAAATGAGTACAAGTTTTCATTACATTGTTCGGAAATTCCCTGATTTGTCTCTATCTGATCATCCTGCAATTTTGAGATTTGTCCATCGGTAGTTTAATCGATAACCACAAATAGCAGATGCAGGGGCGGTGGCGAAAGCTTCTGAAGCTGGGGGATTGTCGCCTCAGTAATCTAGAAATGTGGAAATATTTTATGAAGCAAAGAGGTGCCGCCTCCACAATGAAGGTTGGCTGCATTGGGTCGCCAACACGTCTTGTGTTTTCAGTTCAGTTCTCTCCCCCCCCCCCCCGCCCATTCTGATAGCCTGCTCTTCGTCCATCTATTGCTGTAAAGCACCGAATCTTTATGATTTCAATTCTTCTTCTTTCTTATTTGCTCTTCTTAACCCTCTTCTTCTTCTTTTTCACCCTTTATCCTTCTCTTCTTGTTTTTTTCCTTCTCATCCTTCTCTTCTCCCCCCTCACCCTTCTCTTCTTCTTTTTCCACCCTCATCCTTCTCTTCTACCTTTCCCCCTCACCATTCTCTTCTCCCCCCCCCCCCTCATCCTTCTCTTCTCCCCCCCCCCCCAATCCTTCTCTATTCTTACCCCCTCCTTTTCTCATGCTTTCCTCTTTCAAGGGGTGTACGTCACACCTAGTTATGTACCCTAAAGGACAGCGTACCCGACCTCGGTATGCATTTGTGTAAGATTTACTTCCTCTAGATCAGTGGTTCTCAACCTGTTTTGGCCCGTGCACCCTTTAGACGCGGTTGTTGTCCACAGTGAGCAGCTGGGATTGGAATTAAATTGTAAGAAGACACAGGTTATGGTCTTCACTAGGAAGAACGAAGTACCACAATGTAATATACAAGTACATGGGAATATTCTTCAACAAGTGAATCGGTACAATTATCTCGGAGCAGTCATAACATCTGATGGGAGATGACTTAAGAGATTAGAACAAGAATCGCCATGGCGAAAGTAGCCTTTAGTATGATGAAAAACATTCTGACCAATAAAAAGATGTCAATTGAAACGAGAAAAAGAGTGTTGAGGAGATACATAGAACCTGTTCTTTTGTATGGATGTGAAACTTGGACAATGTGCAGTCAAGCTGAAAAACATCTGATGGCTGCAGAAATGTGGTTTCTGAGGAAAATGCAAAGAATACCATGGACAGATAGAAAAACCAATGACCAAGTACTACAGGAGACAAATGAAAATCGTAGACTGATTAGAGAAATTAGACGTAGACAGTCAACATTTTTTGGACATGTTATGAGAAGAAATGGATTGGAGAACTTAGTGACAACTGGCAAGATCGAAGGGAACAGACCAAGAGGAAGACCGAGAGGAAAATATCTGCATGGCTTGGCCACATGGCATGGACGAGACAGGAACACTGAGCTGATCCACGACTCTGGTGATCGAGTGAAATGGCGAGTCATGACCGCCCACGCTTTCCGGCATGGCACATGATTGATTGATTGATTGACCCTTTCACCATATGTCCAGAATGTCATTATCCCCCCTTTTCAAAATTCCAAAATGTCACCCCCCCCCTCACACACACCCTATGTCACCAACACACACACACACACACACACACACACACACACACACACACACACACACACACACACACACACACACACACACACACACACACATATGTACACACCAATCCTGATGTACGGAAGCTAATAATGGGCACATATTAGGAATTATTTAGAAGCTGAGTTGATGTAATTTTATAGGAGAATGATCAACTTGGACGAATATAAGGACAAATGAAGAGATCTCGAAAGAACTAAACTCACAAAGAGCATACTGGCATCAGAAGAAGCCAGTCCAAATTTTTTAGGCGTGTCATCAGATGAGAGAAGCTAGAGTATTTCGTCACAATAGGAAGGTTGGAGGGGAAGAGAGACAGGGGGAGACCAAGAGAGAAAATGCTGGACAGTTTGACAACATGGCATGGAGGAATATCGTTATCAGAATTGACTGGCAGCACAAGCGACAGAAGGACGTGGACATAATGATCTCTCTCTGTCTGTCTGTCTCTCTCTCTGTCTCTCTGTCTCTCTCTCACACACGCACGCACGCGTTCACACACACACACATGTGCAGAATACAACACTGACAAATGTACACACAGATATACGAACATATATAAAACATATACAGAGAGATATAGAGGGAGGTAAAGGGACAAACAAACACACAGATATACGGACAGGTTAACAAACAGAAAAACATATTCAAAGACACATGCAGACAAGATATACAAACAAATGTGCAGACAGACACACAAACATATTCTAACCGCTGTTACTATTCTGATGTAGCAATTATCGGAGAGCAGGTGTTTTCAAATAACAATGTTTCCCTCGAAGCGAGAAATCTGGAACTGACGCAGACTGGCATGTTTTCATTTCCCGGAGTGAAACAGTTTGCCCCCCTCATGTCGTTCGTTCCATGAAATACACACAGACAGATAAAGCGATAGATAGACATATAAAGTGACAGATAGAAAAGAAACAGACAGACATAGATACAGGCATAAATAAGGACATATATACAGACAGATAGACAGACAAACAGACATATACACAGACATATAATAAAGAAAAAGATCTACCAACATATATACAGATAAACAGGCATATCACACACACACACACACACACACACACACACACATACACACAATAATAATAATAAGAAGAAGACGAAGAAAGAGATGAATAATAATAATAACAATAATAATAATAATAATTATAATAATAATAAGAAGAAGAAGATAACGATGACCACGAAGAAGAAGAAGATGAATAATAATAATAATAATAATAATAATAATAATAATATGACGAAGAAGAAGAAGATTAATAATAATAATAATAACAATAATAATAATAATAATAATAATAATAATAAGACGAGGGTGAAAAAGAAGAAGAAGAAGAAGAAGAAGAAGAAGAAGAAGAAGAAGAAGAAGAAGAAGAAAGCATATAGTTAAACAAATCAACACCTGATGGAGGATGTTGGCAGTTTCTAGCCGGCCGTCCTGTACTTCACAAGAAATGTCCTGGTGCCCACTGCAGGCTGGGCCCACCTTGTCATCCCATACCAGTGAAATTACAAAAAAATAAAAAAAAGCGATCCAATTCTGGACTGCTATTCGAAAATATGACTATCGGACTGGAGGGCAAGCGTACTAGCGACTGTGCGACCACGACTACCCGACCAAAATTACTACTACTACTACTACTACTACTACTACTACTACTACTACTACTACTACTACTACTACACCTGCTACTGCTGCTGCTTCTGCTGCTGCTGCTGCTGCTGCTACTACTACTACTACTACTACTACTACTACTACTACTACTACTACTGCTACTGCTACTAGCACTACTACTGTGAAGTGCGACCATGGTTTAGGGATAGTAAAATGAGGATGGAAGGTGTATTCAATCAATGAATCAATTAGGCGCCGTCTCCACAATGAAGGTTGGCTGCATTGGATCTCCAACACTGTCTGTCTCTTGCCTTGACTGCACATTCTGTCAGACTGATGGTCGTCCATCTCTTGATGTTATCCTCCCACTTGTATCGTTGTCTACCTCTTGTTCACTGGCCCTCAACCTTGCTCTCCAGTATGGTTTTTATAAGAGTGTATTATCTTTTAACATGGGCGAAATATTTCACTTGCCTCTTTTTTATTTCTGTCATCAACTCTGTTTTCATTCTCAGTTTTTCTAGAACATCTGTATTTTATTGTATTTGTGTCAATGAAATACAACATATTCTTCTGTATAATCCCCATCTCCAAGGCTCCAAGATGTATTAATGAAGTTAAATGCGAAAACTCTGGAAGGTAACCCGGCTAACAAATGCCCGTACAAGTCGGATGTGTCGGCCGAAAGCTGGAATTATCGCAACCTAGCTGTAAACAGACACAACGCAATTAGGTCTAAAACAAGATTCCGGACGAACTCAGAAGAAGAAGAAGAAGAAGAAGAAATGCAGAAAAGTCCAAGCAAAGGCAGCATTTCGCAGGATGAACAATATCCTCTGCAACACATCTTTGCCAATCTACGTGAGGTGAAGAGTTCTTAACTGATTAAATGCCACGGGATGATTAATTGTCTTCACCGACTTCCCGTATCTACCATGGGTTTATGTACAGTAGTTTTCCACAAACAATCTTCTTTAGTTTGAAATGTATGTAATACAACGAGTTTACTACCATATTAATAACTTTTAACTCATAACTGTGACACACTCCTATTTCCCATTTTCCACCATCCGTTTTTGTTTGGTTCAAACCTACATTTTGGCACTGTAGCTATTAATACAGTGGTTCTCAACCGGTGGGGAATTCCCCCCAGGGGGGAATTTTAGGGTTTCCAGGGGGGGGGGGGGAAGTAGACCATTTCAAGATCGCGTTAATACAAGAACCGATTACTTGATATTGTTTTTCCCTTCATACTTTACAGTTATGTACGTCTCATCCTTCTAAAACTCATTTTATAAAATAAGTAGTCCCACAAATCACGTTTTATGTGGATGTCTAGACTTGTTTTAGTATATGCTATTGCCGGGAAGGTTAACACGGTCAACAAATGCATGCAGAAGTCGGATGTGTCGGCCTAACGGCGCAAGAACGCAGCTCTGCTGTAAACAGGCACAACGCAATCACGTCCGAAAAAAAAAACTCCGGATGAACGCAGAAGAAGAAGTATATGCTATTACATTTACCTTCCATTTTTACGTATACTGTTTAGGAGTGGGGGGGGGGGGGACTTTTAGGTAGGAAATATGAAGGGGGGGGGGATGACGTTCTGAAAATATGGTGAAGGGGGGCACGGGCCAAAAAAGGTTGAGAACCACTGTGTTAATAGCTATATTGAGTCAATCCTGATGTACAGATGGGAATCATGGACAATTAGCAGACAAGTGAGTCATTATGTGGAAGCTGAGGCGGTGTGGTTTATAGAAGAATGATGAGAACACCATGAACGGATAGGAAGAACAATGAAGACATCTTGAAGAAGTTAACTCACAACGACCTGGTTTTTCGTTTCAGAAGAAGACAGTCAACATTATTGTGGCATATCGTGATGATAGGAAAACTTGCGTTTGTCACCACCATGAGAAAGTTGAAGGAAAAGAAAGGCAGAGGGAGACCAAGAGAGAAGATGATGGGCAGTTTGGCATCTTCGCATGGAGGAGCCTCGGTCTCAGAAATAATTGGAAGCACAGGAGACAGAAGGCTGTGGACAAACATGATTACCAGCGCCACCCGGCATGGGCTTATAATTGATTCAGGGACAAACAAAGCGTAGGTTTGGATCAGACATAGTACACAACCAAAGAACAAGTATTATAATGTAAACTTCCGTTCTCTGCGCATTGAAATTGGGGAAGATACCACGAAACAAACCAAATAACACGACGACTTTAGTTTGACGATATATCGTCCTTCTGTCCAAATAATGGGGTGACATTTAGCGATATAATATTCTTTGGCACTGTATCAGTTAGGAAGACAAAGAATAATCGTAAACAAGCCATTCGCTAGTTTGTAGAATTTTGATCTGGTCGAAATTTTCCGGTCATCCTTATCTGGAAATCACTACAAACGTCTTGTCAGACGAGACTCCCTCCACGTTCAAATTACCCCCCTTTATTGCCCGTTATCAAAACACAACGGGTGTAGCAATTCCGTTTCCGGCAGCGGTGTCACAGCGTTTGCAACATCGGTACTGTTGCATTTGCAACTACATACGATTTTGGTGTACTGTGTACTGTGTCTGGCTGCTGTTGTTGATAAGACGGATATTTATTCACTTAAGGTAGAGTATTGTGATCTCGTCACGTCATTGTATTGTAAAGTATCAATCAACCGGGTACCGTCTCCACAGTGAAGATTGGCTGCAATGGATCTCCAACACTGTCTGTCTCTCGCCTTTGAGTGTACATTCTGTTAGACTGCTGTTCGCTCATCTCTTGATGTTATCTTCCCACATGTATCGTTGTCTGCCTCTTGCTCGCTGGCCTTCAACTTTACCCTCTAGTATGGCTTTTATAAGAGTGTTATGTCTTTAAACTTTAAGTGTCTGACGTCGTCTCAGGTATGTGGTTCCAGGTTCAGTAGTTAAATAGATCAATCGACAGTCGAGGGGTGAGGTGATCAGTAGCACTCTAGCCGACTTAACTTCCCATAACATTTCTTGGTATCCTTGTTTTGGCTGGGTAGACATAGGAGACCAGGCCACTAAAACACCTGCCTCTTTGGGGATTCGAACATGAACAAGAGACTGACAGGCAAGCCCGCTAGCGACTGGGCCACCACTGTGTTCAACATTTAGAAAATTCTATATGAGAAGCTCATGCGGTCTTGTTATTGGTTTTATTGCTATTATTATCGCTGTTGTTGTTATTATTGTTGTTGTTATTGTTAATCTTGTTGTTGTTATTGTTGAAAACCACAAACTAAACCACAATGAAAATAAATTTTATATGTCTACAACGGAAAACTGGGAAAGAGTTCGATTGAATCATATATTTCATTTGAATAGAACGCGGGACATCTTGTTTATGATCGAGTGGTTTTCCGGAGGGTTGTTATGGGAGCGCTGCAAAGGACATGCTACCGAATGAATGAATTTTTGAGGAAAACACAGGGTCGAACGATCGTCCCGAAAGCACTTTTCGGAAGACTGATTTACTTACTTAAAAACCGAGACTAACCCGGAAAACAAGGACAAGGCAAACACCTTGCTAGAACAATCACATCGTTTAAACCTGACGTTACGGAGGAATAACTAGCTAGCCATTTCCTCCCATAGAGAACGATGAGAGGTGACATGGAACCATTGCCCTACCCACTCTTATGTCGTTGTCAGAATAACCCCTAACGGTCGTGATAGAGTAACTCTAACGTTTACACTAATGCGACCGTTATAAAAAAAATATGGCCACCAGAACTTTCCCGCCGAATGCAGAGACGGAGTTTATTAATAGGTCGAGATAAAACGGCTGTTAGAATGTCAGTGTTTCACCTAGTGGTACTGTAAGTTTGTGACACAAGCGATTCCTTATTGGGTTCTTTAAGTACGTTGTTGACATTTTAGATCTCTCCCTGGTGACTTCATTCTGGGTTAGTCCTGGATAGTGACTGGTGTTTGCGAATAGTTTGACATTGATTCTTCTTGAGCTGTAGTCACTCTATACACCCCCTTGTTGACTTCATTCAGGGTTAGTCCTGGAGAGTCACTTTTGTTTGTAAAGTTTTACATTGATTCGTCTTGAGCTAAATCACACTATAGATCTCCCTGTTGACTTCATTCTGGCTTAGTCTTGAGGAGTGACTAGTGTTTGTAAACAGTTTTACATTGATTTTTCTTGATGGGGCGGCAACTCTGAATGTTCTTGATCAGAGGCGGGGAAAGTCTGGCCCGCCAAGGCAACCGCAGGAGCGTCTCGAAAGTCAATACATCTAGGAGTTTCTTTCACAGCAACAAAATGACGATGAGCTGAAAGCTAGGTAAAACCTCCCAATAGTTTAGTTTTATACACGTCACACAAATAGTGATGAATATCCCACGCCGATGAGACATGCGTTGAAATGTGCATCTGTGGTCGGAACAACTTACTGCCACCAGCAGTTTTTTGAAGACTAATCATCGCAAAGAGTCGACAGCGCTCCAGTCTGACCGAACCAAACCTTGAAATGCATCTGCCAGTAGTAACATCATCCATACCAGCTAACATCACATGCCTCACGGAAGGGTAGCAGTTCCAGCCATCATATTAGGGGTTTGAGTTTATTAAATGCTTCACTTGATATTGCAGGCTAATTTTTAAGCTGATAATTTTGTATGTCCCACGAATGATGTTATAAACATCCACATGATAGAAAAAAGATTCCCCACACCTGTATTTGATGGTTTCTGTTTATCATGTGACATCATTCTTTTATATGTTCTCCACTCTTGTATCAAGGTCATGGTTCAGCTCTGGGTTTCCGGACTTTCTCAGATTAGGCCTAGGTTTGAATTGATTGTTTCGTGAGTTGTAGGGGTCGCCTCTGTTTGATCCGATGTTTCTTAATGTTTGCTGTAGCCCGTTGTTGTTGATTGATTTGCAGGCGTTCCTCGCTTCTCGTATGGTGGTTTTGGTGTATGACTATAATCAAGAAGTGTCACTTCAACTGGGTCCCTCACAGACACGACTAGAACATGATCAAAATGACTCTCAACAAACTGGACAAGGCCGTTGGTAGCAGTCAAAGACCTTACGGACACGTTATTTGCGGTGCTGCTCAGTCAGTCCATCACATTGTATCTCACTTGCCTGCCGTTCTCTCTATCTAGCATCACTCGCACAAGAAGAACATTGGCCGTCGTATCCACGGGTGGCTATAAGTGTGACGTCGGAATACTCAACAGTCTTTCACAAGTCCATTCTCTCTGTCTGCTCAGCTGCGGCTGAGCCAAATACAACAGGCCTGTACTGTATGAGTATCTGTCGTGTCCACCGTTGGTTTCATGTAGATGCCTTGGCTGTTTTTATTTACTGGTAATTCCTACTTTGTATCCTAAACTGTTCCAAAAAAAAAAAAAACCCCAACGTTATTGCAGTTTCAATTGTAAACTTGTACCAACATTTTATTGACGATGCTGATTCGCCCACTGCAGTCGGTTCTGGCGATGCCGGTCCGTAAGAACAGGACCGCTGTAGTGTCTTCTAGCCCAAACACAAGCGTCGTGCAACTGGTTCTTGACCGTTTGATCTGAAATTCGACGAGCTCCTGGCATTGGTTGTACTGTGGAGGACGCAGATGCAAATCGATTCCTAAGGTGACACAGCCGGTAGACCCCCGCCTAAAGCTGGTACCATAAATGTAATGGGAAGTAGAGGCGGCAATAAGGATCCCACTGTGTGCATACCAAAACCAATCTTTTTGTAGATAGATGTATTTATTTCTAAGATGTAAAATCTTGCCAGAGCATTGACCTGTTTTACCAACTTGTTTGAATCTCCAGCTGCCATTATTGTTTTAAATTTCCCACTGCCATGGGTGAGAGCCGGGTTAGCTCAGTGGTTAGCACGCTCCTCTGCCCACCCGGTAGTAACGTGTTCAAATCCTCTTTGAGGAGGGGATAGTTTTTCATTGACCAGGGCTGCCTAGGTGGAAGCTAAACCTAACACTAGGTATCCAGGAAATGTCACTGGAAGTAAACGCGGCCCACGTGATATTCATCACATGACCCATCGAGTAACCGACTGGTATAAACATATAGGACGGGCGAGCACCATTGAAAGGTCACGTTGTGGAAATATAATGGATACAGAGCAAGGGGAAGGCCAGGTAAAAGATGGAGAGATGGTATTAAAAACAACCTTAGCGAAATGATTATCAACTTACAAAGAGTATTAGAAAGAGCGCATAGAAGATCTGTAATATCCTCCCAGTACTTCACTGAGGTAAGTGGAGGAAGAGGAGAAGAACGAACAAACTTTATTTTCAAAGAGTTAAGAATTTGGCACGCAGCCGGTCTCCCTGGCAAAGGTTTTACGACTGTCTCCCGTAATCCCATATATTCACGTGAGGAACACACTTGCGCGAGATTCGACAGCGGATCGCGTAGCGTTGGTTACTTACGGGGTAGGTGAGCCGGTCGCACAGAAAGCAATGGCAAACTACCGAGTATATTTTGCCAAGAACATCAACAACACCTGAAAAATGCTGGTGTTGACTGCAACGTCCTGTAAGGGAAATGCAAGTTAAAAGAAAAGGTTCTTCTAACATTCTGGCCTTCTTATCTCTCTGCTGTCATACATTATTGCATCCATACATCACTCATGAGGCTAACCGACAAAAACAACAACAACGATATCAAAATATGCACTATAAAGGCATGGGAAATGTGCAAAAATCATTACTGCATGACTCAATAATATTAATTATTGATGTAGCAATTGCTATTAACTGTGGGGAACATACAGTATTACCAGTAAGGGGCTATCTGTTACACTAGGTTATTATTATTATTATTATTATTATTATTATTTGAAGATGTAGCATTACCCACTACTGGCAGCGCTGATCGTATTCCGGCAGGAACTCTGGGCCTTGTCCACGCCAGACTGGAAGCACTAGACTCGAGTGTTGCTCTCGTTTGAGCTCATCAGTAGTGCAAGTTGTGCATTGCTCAAACGAGAGCGACACTCGAGTCTAGTGCTTCCAATCCGACGTGGACAAGGCCCAAGATTCGTACCGGAAAACATTCAATGGGTTTGTCCTCATTCTTAAAATCACAAATCCCGAAAAAACAAAACAAATTATTATTATTATTATTATTATTATTATTATTATTATTATTATTATTATTATTATTATTATTATTAATCGTGACAACTGGAAAGATCGAGGGGAAGAGAAGCAGAAGCAGACCAAGAGTTGATCAAAACCAGAGTTGATCCAGAAAACCAAAGACCGAGATCTGTTGAGAGCCATGAACGCCTACGCCAGCTGGCAGGGCACTTGATTATTATTATTATTATTAATATTATTGAGGGGGAAGGTATTCTGTAATGAGATAGTGTTCGAATAGTTTGTGATTGTATATATTGAGATTGGTGATGTCTTTGATTTCTTGTGGAAGTGCAGCTGAGCTGCTGACTAAGCTAGGCTCGTTTTGTATAAGTCTATCCTTGGAAGAAGAATAAGAATAAGAAGAAGAAGAAGAAGAAGAAGAAGAAGAAGAAGAAGAAGGCTATATACCGAATATGTCTCATGTCGTGAAACGGGATTCTTCACTTTCTTGACTTGACACTAGTAGTCTAATTCATTCTGATATCTCACATATTGTCGTCTACTGGAAGACCATGATCGTAATACTGTTTTCACACGGGAAGATTAAGCCCGTTGTCTTGGATGGAATCTGTCTAGATCAGTGGTTCTCAACCGGTGAGTAAATCCCCCCCCCCCGGGGGAGGGGGGATTTTAGGGTTTCCAAGGAGGGGGGGGGGGGAATTAAGATTATTTCAAGATCGCATTAATACAAGAACCGATTACTTGATATTGTTATTCCCTCTATACTTTACGGTTCTGTATTTCTCGCCCTTCTGAAATTCGTTTTATAAGTAGACCCGCGAATCACGTTTTATGTAGACGTATAGACTTTGTTCCAGTATGTGTTATTAAATTTAGCTTCAATTTTCGTGTAGGGGCCGGAAGGGGGGGGGGGGGACTTATAGGGACAAAAGGCGAAAGGGGGGCTAGGGATGACATTCTGAAGATATCGTGAAGGGGTGCATGGGCAAAAAAAAAGTTGAGAACCACTGGAATAGAGGAAGCATACCAGACACAAATGCATACCGAAGTCGTATAAAAGGGCCCATAGTTAGTGTCAAAGTGCTATATAGCACCTATACTATTATATGAATGTAAAACATGGACAATTAGCTGACAAGCCGAGAAACATCCACAGACAGTGAAAATGTGGTTTATGGGGATAATGCAAATAATGACGTGGATTAAAAAAAACAAAACATAATTAGACAGTCCATCAAAAGGCAAATGAAAACCGTTAATTTATTAGAGAAATTAAACGTAGACAGAAAAAAAAATAAACTTATAAATTTTGTGACAAATGGCAACTTTGATGTAAAAAGAGCAAAAAGGAAATATCTGGATGACTTGGTCACATGGCATAATCGAGATTGTTTGCTTGTGTTGATTGGCTTGAGCTCCAACGCGAAGTCCTGTATGTCGGATGAGGACATCCTGTTGTCCAACATCAGTGTGATGTCATACAGGACCTGAGGTTTGCGTGAGTATCCGTTGTCCCATGTCTGGCTTATTGGTGTGCAGACTGGTGGTTCCTCGCCGTAAGACCGCAGAGCTGGGCTAAGACTCTGGTGATTGTGTGAGACAGGGAGCCATGATCACCTACGTCTATCGGCACGACACCTGATGATGATGATGATGATGATGATGATGATGGTGGTGAGGATGGTGAGGATGATGACGACGACAATGATGGCCGTCTAGAGTATTGTACTTTTTTTTTTTTTTTTTTTTTTTTTTTTCCGCGTTTCCATCCTGTTTCAGGATATTGCGGTCAACACCAGCATCTTTCAGCTGTATGTTGATTCCTAGGCTAGATTACGCTCATCAGCACGCCACGACTTTCTGAGCGACCGGCTCCATACTCTCATAAGTCACTTTTGCGATTTGAACCACTGCTAATTCTCGTCGCGTCACGTGACGAGAGTATTCGGGGTTAGCGGAGAAAGCTGCTAACCCCTCGGCCATGGAGCCGGCATTGTACTTATTGCTTGTCTAAAATAAAAAAGAAATCATACTGAAGAAACGAAAAAATAAAAAAAAATCACACGTTGTAAGGCGTTCTGCCAGATGGACACCTCCCTGGTCTTGTAACTTAAGGCGATGAAATGGCGGGACGGAATCCGTTGTCCGTATAGATTTCACTCACTGGGGGAGTGTCCGACTCTGTTGGAGATATTCTGTCGCTGAGGGAGTGTCCAAGTCTCTTTGAGATGTGGGCTGGGGGGTTATGAGTAACAGGTCTCTGATAGTTTCTAACCCATGGATTTTAGCTTGTACATCGTGTTTGTAAAGTCTCACTACACTTTGTGTATAGAACAATTTTGCAAAATTAAGAACATGACATCTTCGAGTGGCTAGAAAGTCGGACTCTCCTTCGGGAGACCCGGGTTCGATCCCTCGGTAAGGTGTGGGATTTTTTTTTTCTGTCGGGGGCAAAAATAAAATCCTAACCCTGCACAGTTCGCGGCGACTGCACTAGCCATTTGACCTTAATTCCTCAAGCTCAAAGACCCCTCTGCCATACACCGCAAGGTACTATGTTGGCAGTAAATGACAGTTATGACAGGGCGTTTGTAAAGTCTCACTACCCCATGTATACAGAACAATTCTGCAAAATTAAGAACATGACGTCTTAAAAAATGTGCTAAAAATTCATTAAATTAGTTACAATATTCATCTGCTATGGTCTAACGCTGTTTTGGGGAAGCTGGAAAGTACCAGTTAAGTATTGATTATAACTTATTCATCTAATTTCTAACTGTAATACGGTGAGGAGATTGTTTATCACGAAATCTTACCATAAATCTTTGAACAACCATCCGTGTGTATCGACCGCCATTTGGAAACACTTGTTACATCAAAAAAAAAAAATTCTTATGTTTTCACATAATAACACCATTCTTGTTGGAGTGCAAAGAATTAATCCAGCAGGCGACAGCAATTCGCTGCATATTACTTCACGATGGACTGTGGAGCACATTTTTGATGACGTTATGTAATTCATGTTTCAAGATTGTTCTACATGCAAAGTGTAATGAGATTTTACAAACACCCGGTATTTGTGAGTCAGCTTCTCTCCTGTGGAACATTTCCGTTTGTACCGCAGAGCGTGAACATGGCGGGCAGCGTAGCAACTGTTAGAACTGGGAAGTACATGATAAACAGGCCTCTTAGCAGAAATATGAACACAATTAGTGGGACTGGGGTAAAGCTGTAGAAGTTTAAACAATATACAGTAATACAAAGTAATGCAGCTTTACAGAACAGAATTAACAAGGTCCAATTCATGTTAGTATCACAGCCTGGGATTCTGAGATATGTAGGACATTTCTTTTTTCAAAGTTTCATTTTCTCTTCATTGTTCTAATTGTTTTCATCTTTTCATTCTTCTTATCCCGTTCTTATGCCTTAATGTAGTCACTGGAGGGTCTTCTCAGTGATTATATGTTGTGTTTTGTGTATGTATTTGTTTGCTGATAAAGGCTAGTCGCCGCCACATCGTAATTCTGTTCTGTAAAGCTGCACTGCTTTGTATTATTTTATATTACTTATCAGAAAGCAGATGCCGATTGATGTACTTCACCCAGGCAGAACCACGTTTCCCAAAACAGACATCAGAGAAAAAAGCTTGTCAAGCCGTACAAAGTCGCACCTGATGTTGTCTTTTGTTTTGAGTTCCTAAAAAACAGTCGGACACAACATGGATTGCTAGAAATCAAGAGAACACACAGAAAGCAGATAATGGGAAGAAAGAACAGACAGAAGAATCTGAGAGGTACCGCAAAGACCAAAGTTGGTGCTGGCGAGGAGAAGAAGTAGTAATCTACGGTGCTATAACATCAAGTTATGGTGTGTTATTTTTGAACGGAATGGAGGACACAGGCTTACAGCCTCAAATGTAAAGATGGAGATGCTGTGGTCACTGCTAGTATGGGGGTGACTAGCGGGTGCTGAGTCACTAGAACAGGAAGGGGGCAATCTTTTTTTTTTCCCACCAAGGGCCATTTGAATATTTATAACATCATCATCATCTCAGTCCATTTTGTTGAATATACAGCAGGAATGCGCGTTTATGAGCTCTGCCCTAACCCTGCGACCGGTCTAGCAAGCTGGCAGGGAAATTTTCCTACTGCTCCAAGAAAAAGAATGATTTACAACATCATCTATACAGAATTATCATCTTAATAATTAACCTGTTATATTTGGTCAAACATTTAATTTACTAACCCCTATTGTGATGGCTGGAGTTGCTTCTCTTTGGTGAGGCGTGTGATGTTAGCTGGCATTGAGGATGTTGCTACACCTAAATACTCCAGTTTTGCGTCTGTCAGTCTGGAACGCAGAAAACAATTTGCGATGGTCAGTTTTGAAAAGATCTGCTGGCAGCAGTCAGTTGTTCCGAAGACGGATCAGTATTCAATGCATGCCTCCCCAAATTGGGAAATTCATTATTGATTAGGTAGCATTTATAGAAGATTTATTGAGTTTCGAGTCCCGCCTGCCCTTAGGATTTCGCGGGCCTTATACGGCTCATGGGCCTGACGTTCCCAGCAGGTCCTTTTCAAGACGTCGCTCTCATTATGTCCCGCCAACAAGTAGCCTAGTCTCCTGCCGGTTCTCCAGACTCAATCAACCTCATGGTCAGGGTGTCTGTACTGCCATGCGTTTATCTTCCTGCTGTGTCCCGCTAGTTCTCCAGCCTCATGCAACCTCATAGCCAGGGTGCCTGTAATGACCCGCCAAGTACCTTAGACTCCTGCCAGTTCTCCAGCTTCATGCAACCTCATGGCCAGGGTGTCTGTACTGCCATGCGTCTATCTTCCTGCTGTGTCCCGCTAGTTCTCCAGCTTCATGCAACCTCATGGCCAGGGTGTCTGTAACGCCATGCGTCTATCTTCCTGCTGTGTCCCGCCAGTTCTCCAGCTTCATGCAACCTCATGGCCAGGGTGTCTGTACTGCCATGCGTCTATCTTCCTGCTGTGTCCCGCCAGTTCTCCAGCCTCATGCAACCTCATAGCCAGGGTGCCTGTAATGACCCGCCAACAAGTACCTTAGACTCCTGCCAGTTCTCCAGCTTCATGCAACCTCATGGCCAGGGTGTCTGTACTGCCATGCGTTAATCTTCCTGCTGTGTCCCGCCAGTTCTCCAGCTTCATGCAACCTCATGGCCAGGGTGTCTGTACTGCCATGCGTTAATCTTCCTGCTGTGTCCCGCCAGTTCTCCAGCTTCATGCAACCTCATGGCCAGGGTGTCTGTACTGCCATGCGTCTATCTTCCTGCTGTGTCCCGCCAGTTCTCCAACCTCATGGCCAGGGTGTCTGTACTGCCATGCGTCTATCTTCCTGCTGTGTCCCGCCAGTTCTCCAACCTCATGGCCAGGGTGTCTGTACTGCCATGCGTCTATCTTCCTGCTGTGTCCCGCCAGTTCTCCAACCTCATGGCCAGGGTGTCTGTACTGCCATGCGTCTATCTTCCTGCTGTTCGACCGCTGCCTCTTCTCTTGGGAATCCCACCTTCAATCACTGTTCTTTCCAAACACTGTGCTGCATAATATGGCATCTTTGTGCTGGTTCTGTGTACATCTTTGTGCTGGTTCTGTGTACATCTTTGTGCTGGTTCTGTGTACATCTTCGTGCTGGTTCTGTGTACATCTTCGTGCTGGTTCTGTATACATCTTTGTGCTGGTTCTGTACATATCTTTGTGCTGGTTCTATATATATCTTCGTGCTGGTTCTGTGTACATCTTTGTGCTGGTTCTGTATACATCTTTGTGCTGGGTCTATATACATCTTCGTTTATAAAAAGCACTTATAGAACCAAATGTGAATCAAAGCATCCAGGCCACCAGAAGGATGATGCATATTACAAACTCGACCGAAGAGAACAAGTAGCAATCTTCAGACTCCGCACAGGACATAAAAGACTGAAATACCACTTGTTCAATAAACTAAAGATAGGAGATACCGATGCAAGTAATTGTAGAACTGGTAAAATGACAGGTAAACATTTGTTGCAGGAGTGCCCGATATATGCAGAAGAACCGATATATGCAGAACAGAGAAAGATATTTTGGCCCACACCTGCTTCATTTGAGGACAAGCTCTATGGAGATATCAACAAGCTTAAATTGACCGCAGCTTACTTTAACTACATTCAGGTTGACATCTAAAGGTGCATGAAGAAGTATTTAGACTGCCACACTTCGTACCACAGGTATATCGGTTACAAAAAGGGTTCCAGAGGCATGAAATGGAATATTGCTTGGATAGCAAATCCATTACGTGGAAAGTCCGAATCGAAAGCTCGCTGTGTGGATGTCATCTGCAGACTGCATTCTTCTGTTTTCCGGAGGAACAGCCTATGGTGAACGGAAGGCCCAATATACGGAAGTGAGGCTAAGCAGCCATGTGCAGGACGTGACGATTCCTTGGGTGAGCCCAGTAAAAGAGCGCTATGTGTCGGCTCTGCAATTATGGAAGCCTCCTTGGATGGCGGGGAATGCCCAAGTTCTGCCCCTGCCTTCCCTTGAGAGCTGACCAGGATGTCTTTGGCTGTTCTATATGGGCCAGCTGGGATGGGGGATAACACCACAACAGTGAGAGTCAAACGTCCTAAGAAACCCCCGGTCAACAAATACCCGCAGAAGTCGGATGTGTCGGCCTAACGGCGCAAGAACGCAGCTCTGCTGTAAACAATCAATCAATCAATCAATCATATGCCATGCCGGAAAGCGTGGGCAGTCATGATTCGCCATTTCACTCGATCACCAGAGTAAACAGGCACAACGCAATCACGTCCGAAAAAAACAACTCCGGATGAACGCAGAAGAAAAAGAAGTATACTTCTTTGTGCTGGTTCTGTATAAATCTTTGTCCTGGCTCTGTCTACATCTCTGTACTAGTCGACCCTTGCCTCTTCCCGCATGAACCATGTCTTTTATGGCTGTCCTGTCCAAAACATTGTGATGTTTAACGTGGTCACATTTGTTTCAGTTCCCCGGACATGATCTGTTTATAAGTCAGTTGTCTTCGATGTATAGTTCTTGCAGAATGTCTGTATTTTCCTTATTCTCAGTTACACGGTAATCTATGATATTCTTGGCTAGCCTGCGCCTCACTTCTTTTGTCAGTTTCCACTATTGTTGATTACGGAGCAGAGATATCCAAAGTGTGCGACATTTCCCATCGCTTCTTTGTTGATCGTTTTGTTTCATTTTTAGCTGGCGTATAGTTTATTTGGACATCTTTATTTCCGAAGCTTTAGGAAGGACAAAACCACAAGACCATTCGACAATCAAACAGTAGAAAACATGATTGCCCCCCTCCCCCTCCCCCCATCATGACATGCCGGAGTTGTGGGAAACGAATAGGCGAACAGACTGGCTGGGTCTCACCCCTTAGTAGGGTATTTTTGCATGATATGTTTGCAGATGTGGTCGGGACCCTTAGGGATCGTGTGTATAGTAAAGATGAATAGGTAGATCATCTCTGTTTGGAGAGAATGGTGCTGCAGGGAGTGACCACAGGATCTGGCAGACACTCAAAACTCAACGGAAAGGCTAGACGGACATATATTCAGACTATTACTGGTACCATTTGTATTGGGACTCTTCGCTGGCTGTTGCAGATGAAGGCGGAGCACTATGGGAATGTTCCGTGGGCCGTGAGCACGGTTCTCAACTCCACTCAACTCATGCTGTCTGTGTGGGCGATAGAGTCCAGGTATGATAACGCATGTTTATACATCCAGCCGTGGAGCTGTGTTTTCGGTATCCCGGGAAGGTTAACGTGGTCAACAAATGCCCGCAGAAGTCGGGATGTGTCGGCCTAACGGTGCAAGAAACGCAGCTCTGCTGTAAACAGGCACAACGCAATCACGTCAGAAAAAACTCTACGTGATGAACGCAGAGAAGACGAAGTTTTCGCTATAGGCATTGCACGTGTGTTTTTTCTTTCCCCAAAATTCCACTTTTTTTTCACCCCCT
>JACEFZ010004382.1:17500-22395 GCA_014155875.1 Cepaea nemoralis | reverse complement strand
GGGGGGGGGGGGTTTTTTTTTTCTTCCTTTTTTTAATTTTTTGAATTTTTTTTTCCCAGGGGGCTTTTGATGAACGAAAGATGAGTGATTGGAAGGGCCGAATGTAAGACGGGCCTGCGTGCCCAATTTGTGACCCTTTTAAAATAAAGTTGATTTGATTTTTTATTTTGACCTCGATGTGATGTGATAGACAATTTACACATTGTAGCCACAGCCAGGGCGCCAGGGTATGTGATTTATAGACATTTCGAAAGAGGGTTACTGGGTCACAGTTCTACCCAGGACAGATGTAGGACTAGTCTTTTTTGTTAAAGTCCAGAAACAGGAACGATCTTTGGGTTTAGGGTGTGCTGGAACCATGTCATCTTGTAGGCCTGGATGCCTGGAGGAAGGCCTGGATGCCTGGAGGAAAGCCTGGATGCTTGGAGGATTGGGTGACAGTTTTCCTCTCACTCTAGCGGACGATGAGCGCAGTCGTCCAACCTTCGTGTGACCTTGCTCAAGACTTCAGCGTTATCCCCTATCGACTACACAAACGCACCTGCTACTATCCTCTTTGGTCGTTCCTAAGCATTTATCATACCAGTTGTCGAGTTTACCTAATACCCTTTCTTAATATTACCATCTGTGGTCGTTCTCCAACACTATCCTACCAGTTGTTTAAATCACTTATTACCTTATCTTAGTATTACCCTCTTTGGTCGTTCCTAAGAATTTATCCTACCAGTTGTCGAGTTTACCTAATACCTTTTCTTAGTATTACCATCTGAGGTCATTCTCCAACATCTATCCTACCAGGCTTCAGCGCCACTTAGTAGTGTTGACTATACATCACATTTGACAATTCTCACTTTTAATGCGTTATTAATCTCTAGATATTAATACCGATTTCATGATTTTGAAAACTGTACTTTTATCAAGACACAGTTAAAGAATGCTGCCTGTTTCCCCTTGGTTGCACTCTGTTCCCTTTCAAACCTCGCCGCCGTATTAAACAAAAATATAACACCTTTCCCTATTCGTGCATTTAGAAAAAAAAAAACTACCAGTGCTATATTTAACATTCTTCTGTAAAAATCACATCCATATGCGACTTCAGCATAATTTTCTCAGCCTGTTAACTAATCATCCATGATTCGCAACCAGACGTTACGATTGGTAGTATTCAACACTTAAGACCCATAGATTCCAACATCCCTGAAACATCGTGATGGAAATGTATGATTTTGACGAGTTCCTCCTGGGAGATTTATGCTGATGTTCTGCCAGGTGTTCTCCTCGACCTGCACGCCAGGGGCATGTTTGATACACACGCTTAAACATTCAACGACCACACTACTCTCAGGTCTTGAGTCAGCGAAACGTTGCGATAACTTGGCCTAGTTTTTTTTTTTTTCTCCTTCCCCCTCTGCCTGTACCAGTTGCCTGGGCCTTAAAAGAGCAAGAAATTGTGTGAAAGAACGGCCCCCGTCTTAGCCACGTCCTGGTCTCACCCCCTACCCCGCTCCAGACGCTCTCTCCACTGCCAGCTACAGTTCAGTCTGAATAAAGTACAGCGGTTCTCGGCTTGGTGTGCTGTGACACCCGGTTGTTTGTTGTTGTTGTTGTTGTGTGTGTGTGTGTTTGTGTGTTTTAATAAGGAGCCATCTAAACCAACCGACCGACCAGTTACCCAGCGAGCCAAACCAACCAACCAACCAGTCAACTACCCAGCCAGCGGTTAGAAATATGACTTAGCCCAGCGGAAACCGGTTAAATGGCAAAGGGGTTACGAAGGAATTTCGCAATACCGCATTTCCCGTTCCAAACACAGCCGAGGGCGATTTGGAAGCAGACCGCCTTGCGTTGGTTTTCTTACAATGGTATCACTACCGGTCGCTCAAAAAGCAAGGGCAAATTACCGAACGTATACTTGCCAGGAAACACAGACAGACAAAAAAAATGCTGGGGTTGACTGCGGCGTTCTGTAAGGGATACGCAACTAACTTGATGGAATGAATGAATCACCAAAAACCGAGAAGTAGATTGTGAGCTTTACTGAAACACGATTACAAGAAAAAATTGGACGTTGTGGCCAAAGCTTTCATCAGCACAAAACAAACAAACCAAACCGACACAAAACTACATGAAACACACTACATGACAATATTAAGGGTACTTATCTGAATCTGTATCCTAGCTTGGAACGACTGATGCGCGTTAGACGACTATCAGTGGATTGTATGATGATTGTATGATTGTATGAGGATGTATCAGTGGATTGTATATATATATATATATATATATATATATATATATATATATATATATATAATGATATATATATATTATATATATTCTTGTTAACTTGATGGAAGGACGACAAGGGAAGCGCGGTAGCATGGCGTCTAGACGCTCATCTTCCGTACTTGTGGCAGGTCGATCGGGAAATGAAGGCGGTCGGTGGAATACGGACCGCGCCAGCCACTGAGTGCCGTCTGGTCTGTCGAAATATAGGTCTAGCTCCTTATACCTAGTGCATATTATGCCTGTAAAACGGACCTTTATTCATCTCATCTCATCTCGTAATCTTATCTCATCGTCTCATCTCATAATCTTATCTCATCATCTCACTATTTCATCTCATCATCTCATCTCATCATCTTATCTCACCGTCTTATCTCATCATCTCATCTCATAATTTCATCTCATCATTTCATCTCATCTCATAATTTCATCTCATCATTTCATTTCATAATTTTATCTCATCATCTCACCATTTCATCTTATCTCCTCTCCTCTCCTCTCATTTTGTTCCTCTTGTACCTTGCGGTGTCGAGGTGAAAACATAAACAGAAGAAGAGTGCCCGCTTATGGGACTTCATGTATTGAGATTCCAGTGGATTCTGTTACTCCCTCTGTCCATGGTTTATATGGTCCGACTCTTCGAACCATTTAACTTGCTGTTTTCTAATGAAATCAAGCGCTGATATAATCACCACTTAGTCCGCATTTCTTCATTTCTGATTTTCTAACTTCTTGATACATTGAGTATTCTTCTCATAAATCTCAATTTATTTATTTATTACAACTGAAAAGGGCGCCTAATGTCACAACACGAGAACCGCCGGATGTGTCCACCTATCTGTAGTTTACTTGAGTATAAAAAAGCCACTGTTTGATTTCCAAAATAGTTATTTCTGTTTCTTTTACGACCGTCTTTTCGATGGCGCGGCTTGAGTCCCACCTTGAGTGGGTGATAAAATTTTTATGTCCCAGTTGGTTGGAGTGGGTAACTTGTACATGCTGGTCGGGTTTATGTTTATTTACACACATGGGCGGCAGACACCAGACAGAATCCATGTTAGCGGAACACAGACAGACCTGCTTGCGGCCTGGCTTCCCTACGGTCGCGTCATGGCTAAATATGACATGTCCTTTCGGTGTGCTGATGCCGAGGTAAGGGGTGCAACCACTACGCCGGTCAGTTGGACTACAATGTTGACCTGTCGTCCTTGACCTGGGGATGTAAATTACAAGTACCTCTGAAGTCGGAGTGGGTTCGCCTGATGGCGAGGGACACTGTTAATAGGGAAAGCTAATCCACACGCAAAATGTAGTCCAGTGCTACTAGAAGTAGTTTGTATGGACTACGCTTGAGTGTAAAGCGAGCGACCGAATAAAAAAAGAAATTAAAAAAAAACATGTCCTTTCAAAGACATTTCTATCATCCCCGGGTTAATTTTGTCGGCAATTTTAAGTTTACTAGTTTGCCATTGCCGGTCTAGAGGTTACACGACTTTCTCCGTAATCTCGTATACTCTCGTAAGTAAGGTGACGTTGCGTGAGAATCGGTAGCGGTTCTCTCCACGTCGGTAACTTACGGGGCATGTAAGCCGGTCGCTCAGAAAGCAATGGCAAACTACTGAGCGTAATCTTGCCAAGAAATCAACAATCAGCTGAACGATGCTGATGTTGACAACGATGTCCTGTAAAGGATATGCGAACAAACAAAAAAGTTTGCCATTGCTTTCTGAACGAGAAGATAATGTTTTAAGTCCAACTTAAGGCTGGTGTGAGGGTTGAACCCCAGGGGGAGGGAGGGGAAGGACACTGGTTATAATGAAAGCTAATCCACACGCAAAAGTCAAACCAGTGCACTAGTAGTTGTCACGTGTACATGGAATATTCTTGAGCTCAATGTGGACGGATGAAAAAACACAAAACTGTTGGACTGTATTAAGTTCGGTTATGGAGATTATGTTCTAGTAGTTCTCATTGCTACTGAGCGTAATCTTGCCAAGAAATCAACAACAGCGGTAACATGCTGGTGTTGACAGCGATGTCCTGTAAAGGATATGCGAAAAAAAAGTTCTTATTGCCAAGTAATCGGCTGTTATCATTGTTTGATCTAGCTACTAGCTTCCTTGTCTGCCTAATACCTATCCACTCATCTATCTACCTATATTATGCGCGCCCACACACCTGTCTGCCTACCTGAATATTTGTCTGCCAGTCTGCCTACCTATCTATCTACCCACCTGCCTATCCATCTGCCTACTCACTTAACTTCCTCCTATCTACCTACCTACCTATCTACCTACGTGTTTGCCTACCTACATACGCCATTCTGCCTGCGTACCTGTATGTTGGTATGTCTGTCTTTCCGTCCGACTGACTTCTAACAACCCCCCCCCCCCCCCACACACACACACTTCTTGCCTTCTCTCTCTCTCTCTCTCTCTCTCTCTCTCTCTCTCTCTCTCTTTCTGCCTCTATCCCCCCTCTCTGTGTCACTCTATCCTCCTCTCCTCTCTGTCTCTCTCCCTGCCTGACACTAGTCACCCAAGTCTCCTCCCCGTACTGAACTGACCCACTTGGACTCATGCCAATTAGGTAACATACCTGGTTATTTA
>JACEFZ010004382.1:0-12500 GCA_014155875.1 Cepaea nemoralis | reverse complement strand
GTGGCAAACACACCTCAGCGGAGCAAGCACGACAGGAGGCTTCTGAAGGCAAGCAAGCAATAGGTAGACATCGGTACAAGTGGGAAGATAACATCAAGAGATGGACGAACAGCAATCTGACAGAATGTATAGTCAAGGCGAGGGACAGACAGTGTTGGAGATCCATTATAGATAGATTTCATTGTGGAGATGGCACCTGATTTATCGATTAATTGATTGATATCAGATTAGTTTAGTCGACAGATCAACATCACGGCACACGTGTGTAACCAATAAGTGTTCCGTTCTACTCCTAACTCAAGCCTGAGTCCGGAGAATCTCCGCTCAGTGCTCGAACTCCGTAGCACCGGCGAGGATCCGAAATACTTTGGGTAGATTTTTAGCTCGAAATTTTGCCCGTTAGGCTACTCTTTTTCGATTTCCAACTACCAAGGGATTTATCACGTGCGCAACAATACACACGGGCGTCCGATCTCAATACCCAGAGACCAGGGGAAATTCTGTTGCTAGAAGTCCACGTGAAAAATTCTCGGCCCTCACCGGGGCTTGAACACGGGACCTCCAGCATTCGAGGCGAACACCATACCTCGAGACCACCTCCCCCACCCTGATTGATATCAGAATACCATCCTAGCCTAACTACCAGCCATCCATGCTAACGGCAGACCCTGTCGAGCGTGGCAACTCATAGACAAACAGTTCTTCATTGTTGCTACTACTTCTTCTTCTTCTTCTTCTTCTTCTTCTTCTTCTTCGTTCATCCGGAGTTTTTTTTCGGACGTGATTGCGTTGTGCCTGTTTACAGCAGAGCTGCGTTCTTGCGCCGTTAGGCCGACACATCCGACTTCTGCGGGCATTTGTTGACCGGGTTAACCTTCCCGGGGGGTTTCTTAGGACGTCAGACTCTCACTGTTGTGGTGTTATCTCCCATCCCAGCTGGCCCATATAGAACAGCCAAAGGCATCCTGGTCGGCCCTCAAGGGAAGGCAGGGGCAGACCATGGGCATTCCCCGCCATCCAAGGAGGCTTCCATAATTGCAGAGCCATCACACAGCGCTCTGGTACTGGGCTCACCCAAGGAATCGTCACGTCCTGCACATGGCTGCTTAGCCTCACTTCCGTATATTGGGCCTTCCGTTCACCATAGGCTGTTCTTCCAGAAGCCAGAAGAATGCAGTTTGCAGATGACATCCACACAGTGAGCTTTCGATTCGGACTTTCCACGTAATGGATTTGCTATCCAAGCAATATTCCATTTTGTGCCACTAGGACGTCTTTTTCCACCTTTTATGAAGCCCACACAGTGAGCTTTCGATTCGGACTTTCCACGTAATGGATTTGCTATCCAAGCAATATTCCATTTCATGCCTCTGGGAGGCTTGTGTAACCGACATGCCTGTGGTATGAAGTGTGGCAGTCTAAATACTTCTTCATGTACATTTAAATGTCAACCTGAATACAGTTAAAGTAAGCTGCAGTCGACTTGAGCTTGTTGATATCTCCATAAAGCTTGTCCTCGAATGAAGCAGGTGTGGGCCAAAATATCTTTCTCTGTTCTGCATATATTGGGCACTCTTGCAGCAAATGTTTAGCTGTCATTTTACCAGTTCCACAATTACATTCATCTGTATCTCCTATCTTTAGTTTGTTGAACAAGTGGTATTTCAGCCTGTTATGTCCTGTGCGGAGTCTGAAGATTGCTACTTGTTCTCTTCGGTCGAGTTTGTAATATGCATCATCCTTCTGGTGGCCTGGATGCTCTGATTCCCATTTGGTTCTATAAGTGCTTTTTATCAACCTCTTTGCCTCATTATAGGTTATGTCTATGTCAGGCTGTGGTAGTCGTCCGCCCTCTTTTGCCAGTCTGTCAGCCTCTTCATTTCCAGGTATACTGCAATGTGATGGGATCCACTGTATTACAACTTTTTTGGATTTCTGGCATAGACCATGGAGTGCTGCTCTTAGGTCAGCTAGTTCTGTGCTGTTTTTGCTCTTCAGTATTGAGACAGCTGACTTTGCATCTGTAAAGATAGCTATTTGCGTGTCTTTATTTTCCTCCATCAAGAGCATTTCTGCTGCAGTTTTCAGAGCCTCTACCTCCGCTTTGAAGTTACTTGAAAACTTTCCAGTTGCCACTGAATGTGTTTTTTTCACTCCATTTTTTAAATTTAGGAGAATTCCTCCTCCTCCATTCTCTACTGAATTTTTGGCTGATCCATCTGTATATGCATGGGTCCAATTGCTGCTTGGGTAATGTTCTTTTATGTAGTTTAGGGTTATTTCTCTTCTTTCGGTTTCATGCTGAGTGTTCTTTTTCTCAATACCAGGAATGTTTTCTATCATCTCTGGCAGTTGCTGCTGTCTCCAAGCTGGGAACTTGTCTGCATTGTAAATAGGTTTGACTGTCGATATGTTAAGTATGGGATCTGCCCTAATCTTTCGTTTTGCAGTTTCTACAAAGTTGCTACGCTTCAGTCTTCCCTTTCCAAAACCACTAAACCTTTTATACATAGGGTGGTCTGTCAATCTTATAAATTTTTCAGCTTGTTGCTGGGCTCTGCTATCTCTTCTATCCTGCATTGGTTGTAAACAAGTGATCTTTTCTAATTCATTAATAGGCGTTGTCTTCAGGCTTCCAGTTATGATTCGCATTCCTTGATTTTGGACTCTACTTATTTTGTTAAAGTTTGACTTAGCTGCTGTTGCCCAAGCTGCAATGCCATATTCCAGTACTGGCCTCACCCGTCCAGTATATAACTTCTTGAGAACTTTCTCATCTGCTCCCCACGTTGTACCAGCAAGCTTTTTCATGATTGCCATTCTTTGCCTTGCTCTTGTTCGATTTTTCTCAACCTGTGTCTTCCATGTCAGGCGACGATCAAAGGTGACTCCTAGATAGTTTGGATTTTCTTCATGGCGCAATATTTTTCCATTCAATACCAGCTTAGGTTGCTGAGTTTTAGTTGAGAGGGAGAACACTGTGCATGTTGTTTTCTCCTCACTTATCTTCACTAGCCATGATTTTGACCAGTCCTCTAGCGCTAATAGGGCTTGCTGTATTCTGCTGTTAGCTGTACTAATATATTCTTCAGATGTCCATATGGCTAGGTCATCTGCAAAGGATGATGTGTGTACTCTGGCTGGAAAATTTTCCGTGATGTCGTTTATATATGCTAGGAATAATGTTGGTGAAAGAACTCCTCCTTGGGGGACACCTTGCTCCAACAGCATCATTTTGCTGGTTTGTCCTTGTACTTTTGTCCTGGCAGTTCTGTTCTCAAGGTAGTGGCTGATCCATTTGTACATTTTCCCACAGACATGCATTTTTTGTAGTTTTACTTTCAGTCCTTCCTTCCATACTTTATCAAATGCTTTTTCTAAATCTATCCAGACTGCTAGTGTGTGCTTTTTCTCTTGGAAGGCATCCTCTATTTCCTGAGCTATATAGGTTATTTGATCTTCAGTGGATCTGTACTTTCTGAATCCTGCTTGGTGAGGTGTTAAGAGTTGGTTTTCTTCCAGATGCCATGTTAGCCTGCCATTGATAATGCGTTCCATTAATTTTCCTACACAGCTAAGAAGACTGATAGGTCGATAGCCATTTGGTTCTTCCAGGTCTTTTCCTTTCTTTGGGACTGGTATTAGTATAGCTTCCTTCCATGCCTGTGGGACTATTCCCCTCTTCCAGCTGTAGTTTAGGACTGCTAGTAGTTTCTTTTTTGCCTTAGTGCCTAGTCCTATTAGCATTTCATTTGTGATTCCATCCTTTCCTGGTGATGTCTTCTTTTTTAGGGTATTCATTGCCTGTTCCATTTCTTCCATTGTTAGATTTGCCATCATATATTCTGCTGCTGTCTCTGTATATCTATGATGTATCTGTTTATCGTTGATTGCTTTCTTCTGTTCGGCTGTAATATCAATGTGGTTTGCACTGGCATAGTGTTCCATTAGTGCATTTGCAGCCATTTTTCCTGTAAGCAAGGCATTTCCTTGTTTAATTGTTATTTGTTTGTTTCTAGGTCCTTCATTGTTCATGGCTTTCACTAGTTTCCATAGTTTGTTTCCATCCCTGTCAAAATTCAGGTTTTCTGTTTTTTCCCTCCAACAATCTCTTGTTGTTTGATTTACTGTTCTTTTATATTTTGCTGAGATGGCTTTGAGAGAGATGTTCGCTTCAGTTGTTTGTTCTCTCTCTGCGGTCTTCCTAGCATCTTCAACTTTGTCCTCCAAAATTTGTAGTTCTTCAGTCCAGTATGGTTTGTAATTTTTCCTCGCTCCTCTTGGAATAGACTCAGTGGCCGCCTGTATTATTGCTCTGTTTAGACTTTCCACCATTTGCTTCATGTTGCCATATCGTGTATTTATGTTTTCACAATATTTGTCTGTTAGTATGGCAAATCTGTCCCAATCTGCTCGTTTGTAATTCCAACGGGGCAAAGGCTTTTGCTCCTGTGGAACATACTCCATATTTATTACAAGCTTGATTGGTCTGTGGTCACTACCTGCTAATTGGTCAAGCACATGGCGATCGATTTTGTGGAGGATGTCTCCTGTGCAGAAAGCTAAGTCTGGAGTAGAAGTGGTAAGCCATCTTCTGGAGTAGAAGCTCGGTGTGTCATCCGCTTTGTTGAGTAGATGGAGATTTGAGTCTATTTCCCAGTCCTCCACTTCATCTCCTCTTTTGTCAGTATCTGGGTATCCCCATCTTTCTGAACGGCTGTTAAAGTCTCCGACAACAATGCAATTTGTGTCAGTTATTTCCATGTTTGAGAGTGTAAGATCCTTATCTGCCGGGCTATACAGATTGTAAATTCTTATTTTCACGTCCTTTATCATTATATCAACACCTATAATTTCCGTTTGGTTGTCAGAGATCACAGATACTTTGCTGCAAGGTATTGTATTTCGTGTAAGTATTACAACTCCTCCTTTGTGTCCTTCGCGGTCGAAACGTGTGGCCTGATATCCCTTGACTGAAAATGTGCGATTGGCATTGAGGTGTGTCTCTTGAATGCATGCCACATCTATTCTATCTTTATGAAGACGCTGTGTTAGGGAGGCTTTCTTGTTATAAACTCCTTCTGCATTCCATTGTAGTATGTTGAGTGTCCGGGGTGTTTGGTCAATAACTCTTAACCTACTCCTCTGTGCCTTGACTCCACAGCACAGGGGAAGGTGACCACCAGTAGTCATGGGTGGACCCCCTCGAGGCAGGGGGCCCGGCACTATCACCGCCTGATGGGACTTCACGGGATTAGCACCATAACGATTAATTTTCATCTGTGGCATCATGAAATGATAAAGTTACGTTGCACTTCTTTGTCAAGCCTGTGGCTCAGTACATCCGATTTCGACAAGCATTTGTTTGGGATGCTTTCCCTAGCCTTTGACTGTCCCCAGTCTACCTACAAGGCAGCAGGTTTGTGCGTCACTTCGTCTGGTCCCTCTCCCTTGACCTGTCCGACATGGGTGACCCTACCAGTAGCTGTGCTACCGTCGGCATAGCTCTTGGGGTCATTGGAACGCTCAAGCCCCTCTACCTCGTCAAGGTGGACGCACGGCAGAGGGGGTTGCTACTACTAGGAGTGCATTAGACTGGTTTTTGCGTGTGGGTTAATCATCGTCATTTAGTGCCCTGCCAGCTGGAGTAGGCGTTCATGTCTCTCCACAGATCTCGGTCTTTAGTGTTCTATCAACTCTGCTTATATTCTTCCATACCACGAACCAGTCCATCCAGCATACGTTCTATGGGTCTGTCTCTGCCTCTCTTCCCTATGATCAGTTTTTCCTTATTACCAGTATACCCTGTTATCAGGCTTGTTGTTTACGTCCCCGTATCAAGAACGAGAAATCAACATTTAAGTCCACAAATGACCAGTGTGTAGTTTAAACTCCTTACCTCTCCATCAGCGCTTTAAACCTTTTAGCCACGTCGACCTCCCAGTATGCAATGATATAAATCAATAAATCAACCAATCAATCAATCACTCAGAAAGATCACCAGCGCTTAATGAAAGTTTCCTGGTATGTAAATGGACGTCTCTGTGTTGTCATACTACATAGTGTAAATGGAGGACTTAACTATGTAAAGACATAAAGACAGGTAAATTGTGCAAGACAAGGAATACTGCGGCCTAACGAGAGACATACTCTACTGGAGTTTAGTAACTTGCTACCATCATATCTATTTACTTTCACACCATACAGTGTAAATGAAGGACGTAACCATGTAAAGCCACGTAAAGACATGTAATTTTGCAATACAAGGGATACAGCGGCCTAACGAGAGACATTCTCTACTGGAGTCTAGTAACTTGCTACCATCGTATCTATGTACTTTCACACCATACAGTGTAAATGAAGGACGTAAACATGTAAAGCCACGTCAAGACACGTAAATTGTGCAAGACAAGGAATACTGCGGCCTAACGAGAGACATACTTTACAGGGGCCGTGTAACTTGCTAGTATCATAGCTATTTACTTTCCATTTCTTTTCTTATCACCAAATTCCCCAGTCGTGTGTATACGGTTTAGAAGGTAAACACACTCCAAGCACAGATAATGATCATAGGAATATATAGTTTGCGTAAACTCGAGGGATTTTCTGACTCGCCTGTAGTCTCGCAATACTGCTGGATCAGCATACGTGTAGGCAGTGGTTTTCAAAGTGTTTTCATCAGGGCCGTCAGAAATGAATGGCAAACTACTGAGCGTAATCTTGCCAAGAAATCAACAATCAGATGAAAGAAGCTGATGTTGGCAGCGATGTCCTGTAAAGGATATGCGAACAAAAAAAACTTTCAGAATAACATGAGTCACAACCCGGCTATGGATGTAAACTAATTTGCATTTTTTTTTTTTTTGGTTCTTTAATCAGTGGTACGAACGTCGATCGTTCAGAAGGCAGTGGCATATTACTGAACGTAAAATTGCCTAAAAATCGCCAGAAGCCAAAAAATACTGGGGTTGACTGCGTCGATTACGAATGACGTTTGTGTAGGTCAGCATGAGCGAATGGATAAGAACTTGTGTTCTTAAACATCCGGTATGTTTACGCGGGGTAAGGGGTTCAACCCCTACACCGAACAGATGGACTAAAATGTTGACCTATCGTCCTTGACTTGGTAGCGTAAATTACAAGTACTTCTGAAGTCGGAGTCGGTTCGCCTGATGACGAGGGACACTCTTAATAGGGAAAAGCTAATCCACACGCAAAATTCAGCCCATCACTACTAGAAGTATGGACTAGGCTTGAGTTCAAAGCGAGAAAAAAAACTAATCTTGTTTGTAACACATTAGGCATAGCGCCGATTTATCTCAGCATAGGGCGGGACATTTCCCAAGAAAATCTGCTATTTAATCATACCAAGTTCCTCGCCATCCTTCCTCTCGGATATCTTAAATTCTCGCATAGGGACGAACAATTGAAGATCCATTGGGTAAGTTAAACATTGCACGGCAGTTAGAAATCGCAAAGAGTAGGCCGTAAGGCCACATCTACGGCAATATTTGTAGGCGGTGGGGATGGGGGGGGGGGGGCTACCTTGGATGGAAACTGTATAAAGGAAGCAAACATTTCACAATTGCATGCCCAAGTCGGACACACTCACCTCTGCAGCAGTGGTGGTGATTGAGGTGGTGGTGGTGGTGGTGGTGGTGGTAGTGGTAGTAGTAGAAGTAGTTGTGGTTGTAGTAGTAGTAGTGTAGGTGATGATGGTGGTAGTAGTAGTGGTTGTCGTTGTAGTAGTGGTGGTAGTAGTAGTAGTAGTAGTAGTAGTAGTAGTAGTAGTAGTAGTAGTAGTGGTAGTGGTTGTGGTTGTAGTAGTAGTAGTGTTGGTGATGGTGGTGGTAGTAGTAATAGTAGTTGTAGTGGTTGTAGTGGTGGTGGTGGTGGTGGTGGTGGTAGTAGTAGTAGTGATGGTGGTGGTGGTAGTAGTAGTGGTGGTGGCTGTAGTAGCAGTGGTGGAGGTGATAGCAGTAGTGGTATTAATAGCATTACTAATGGTAGTAGCATCAGCAGTATTAGTAACAATAATAGAACAACAGTTATTATAGTAGTAGTTGTAGTAGTAGTGGTGGTGGCTGTAGTAGCAGTGGTGGAGGTGATAGCAGTAGTGGTATTAATAGCATTACTAATGGTAGTAGCATCAGCAGTATTAGTAACAATAATAGAACAACAGTTATTATAGTAGTAGTAGTAGTAGTAGTAGTAGTAGTAGTAGTAGTAGTAGTAGTAGTAGTAGTAGTAGTAGTAGTAGTAGTAGTAGTAGTTGTTGTTGTTGTAGAATAGTAGTAATAGCAGCAATAGTAATTGAACAGTAGTGGTAGTATTTTCAGCAATAGTGGTCACTGCAGCTATAGTGCAGCAGCAATGTGAGCTCTCAGTATTAAACAAGCACATAGTAAGATGGCAAAGTGAAGTACACACACTAGGCAATGCCTGTGACAATACGCGATTGATTAACAAAAGACTGCTATTGACAAAGTCAACAGAACATGCACAGCTGACGGAACGTCTTGTTCGTGTTCGTCACCAGGGTTAGGGTTAAGGTTATGGGGGACGCTGTCAACGGGGGCCGTGTCGTGTGTGTGCGTGTGTGTGCGTGCGTGCGTGCGCTCACAGTTTGAGGACACAATGTTGCGTGTACCTAGTGTCTTGAATGCTTCTCTCCCTTCTTCTAATGTGTTGAACGTCCTTAAATGTTCTCCCGGCCCTATTTTTTAATATATCTTTAATGCCCCCCCCCCCCCATATGTCTTGAATGTCCCGTCCCACATTTCATGTCTTGAATGCCCCCTCCCATATCACTTGAATGTCCCCATCCCCACTTTGATATATCTTGAATGTTCTCTTCCCCCCCCCCCTCTCCCTCGTCCATTTTTCATATTACCCGAATGTCCCCACCCCCCTCTCTTCTCCTCGGAGACGAATATTCCCGCCTGGAGCAAGGTCGTCTGGTGGTAGGTAGCAGACGTGTCTGGAAGATTATCACGGCAAGTGGCGGTAAGATGAGCACGGTAATTTTTGGAATACCAGCGGTTCTCAGAGTGTGCTTATGTGACCCTTCTTGGGTGTTTATTAGATTTCTCTGACCGACGTCTGTGACCTACGGATAGCGAATGCAGTTTCACAATTCCAATATAGAGGGTTCGAAATCGGTCGCAGGTGATAGAGATGAAACAAAGAATGAGAACAATGAAACGAAAATGAAACACATGAACGTGCTACTTATCTGAGAATATTAGGCTGTGATACTAACAGGACTTGACTCGGCATAAAAGAAACTACTAGCAGTCCTAGACTGTAGCTGGAAGAGAACAATAGTCCCACGGAATGGAAAGAAGGGTTACACACCCCAGTCTCCAAAGAAGGAACTGATTTAGAAACAGATCACTTTGAGTTGATTTCACGATGGTATGATCGTTGCTTGTACAGAAACCACAGGTGAAATAAAATAAATAAAGTAGCCTTTTCAGACCTTAATGCGATTAAGGTATATGGTGCTAGACTGTTGTTTTTATAGCAATTGTTATGGCACTCGCAGGGTGGTGTGGTTGGCATCTCTCCGACTGCTTGCACTTTCAACGACATTTCCTGGTACACAATTTAGACAAGGTCAACCTGGGATCCCAGGTCTATTAAAATAATTCGCCACCGCCCTGATGGGTATGGAATCCAAAAACAGCAGTTGGACAGGCTAGCGTCTAGTCGCCCCTACCTCACCACTCTAAGCTCATTATAACCAAGGACAAATATATCAGCACTGGAATTGTTACAGCCAGTCGGTGACCGCGAGATGTGGTGAACCATGATCGCCCCTCTCTCAGCCATTCAGTTAGCAATTTGACGATGACTTCGCGCAGCCATACTGAAATAAATAAGTCTTGAAAATCTTGTGAAATTTTCTTAGGCTTTAGTAATTAGAATATTCCAGCCGATTTTGTGCAAACAGAAAGAATTCGTGTTAACTTTGAAATTACCGCGGGGATTACAGATGTTATACATCTGTACAATACCTGTGACTATGTGTTTTAATTGTTTGAAATGAAGTATTATTCATTTATTCACTTCATATGATACATAACTCTGCAGTGTGCACCTGACCAGATACAGCAAAATATGTCAGGCAACATATTGTTTTATGCTTCAGTGTTTATACTCAAGTTTTCTTGTAAAGTTGCATGTTGCATGTCCTTCGAAGAACATCGTGATCAACCTCAAGTTGATTTTCGAGGGTATTTTGGTTCAATAGTTTGCCATTGTATTCAGAAGAGACATCAACGTTTAAGTCCAACTTACTTAATATACAAAGGGCTTCTCATAAGTCTTTAGCCTGGCCATGAAGGAGTAGGCGGAGAAAATTGAAATTTGGCACACGTATAGCTCATTCAATTTGTAATGGACATATGAATTATGAATTTTCCTCCTCAAATGGTTTTCCCGATATGGTGCATGGCACAACACACCCTATTGACCAGATCTGCACATCCAACGGTTTGTCAGAACAATGGACAAACTGAGTGGCACCTTGCAGTCTTGACAGACCAAAGTATGTGAGTTGGAATGTGGCCAATATTCCATCACAATGCCTGGGCAGAGCTTCAGAGAAACATGTGGTGCCCAAACGACATGATCCCTCTCTCGGCCTAATCTTGTGTTTTCCAGAGGAATGGGTAACCAATACGTCTGGCACAAGGTAGGCTGCAGACGCTGGCGGCACAGCGTCAAACCTCCGAGACCTCGCCACCACGAGCAGGTGGCGAGTGATGGCCAGACCCTGGCACCCAAGGGACCCGGCTTAGAGGCGTTCAGCCAAGTCCCACAGGTGAGGGCCTCGTACGAGCCCTGACCATAAGGGCGCGCACAATCTGTCAATCACAAGTGTCCGGGCCTGTGTAAAGCGTGCACTATCGTCAGACTCTCCACCTGACTTTAGCGGACCCCGCGGCCAGCGGGAATAGGCCCGCCAGAGCTACCGCAGGAGATATTGCTTGTCTATTGCGAGCAAATCTCCCATCCTTCCACTGTGCGGATCTCGCGACCGGCGAGAATAGGCCAGCCGGAGATATTGCTCGTCTGCTGCGAACAAATCTCTACCGAGACTGAATAAGTAAAGAAACGATAAAAGTAGTGGTATTTCAATTGCGCTTGCGCTCCCACCTATGCTACACCCTTCATGTGTCTTCACAAAGTCGGACTAGAGTCAAATGGACAAATATATATGGATTAAACACCCTACCTCGCCATCAGCGCACCAGACGTTTTAGAGCTAGCGCTCTTATTCTTCCAATTACGTCGAAGTCTGATATAAAAATATTTCTAACTGAAAATAAGCGCTCCAATAAAACGCAGTTTGAGAATCACTGATAAAGAGGTTGGGTGCCAGAAACGGACAAGCAATAATTATAATTTTTTTTAAAAATAGCACTAAGCGAGGAGGGGAAGAATGTCAACTTGTGGCAGAGACTATAGACATTACGGTCTCATACATTCGTCTCTGTTGTCAATGTGTATTCTGTAAAGAATTCAGCAGTCACTTATCTAGCTCACTGTTTTCTACCGTGTCGTTGGCCAGCCTGCCTTCTAGAGCTGTTTTGCTGAACTGACGGGAAATATACAGGATGTTTGTAAAGTCTCACTACACTTTGTATGTAGAACATATTGTTAAAAAAGAAAGAAAAAAAACTTTTCTTCCGTTGATAACATCATCCTGTTTGGAGTGCAAAGAATTACCCTAGCAGACGACAGCCATTCGCTGCATGTTGCTTCACGATGTAGAGCACAATTTTTGAAGACATCATGTACTTCATTTTTTTTCCAAATTTGTTCTATATTACAAAGTGTAGTGAGCCGGTCTCCCTGGGTAGGGGTTACACGACTTTCTCCGTAATCCCGTATACTCTTGTAAGTAACGTGACGTGTGCGAAAATTGGTAGCGGTTCTCTCCGCGTCGGTAACTTGGGGGGGGGGGGGGGGGTATGCGAGCCGATCGCTCAGAAAGCAATGGCAAACTACTGAGCGTAATTTTGCCAAGAAAACAACAATCAGCTGAAAGATGCTGATGTTGACAGCGATGTCCTGTAAAGGATATGCGGGAAAAAAGTGAGTCTTTACAAACACACGGTATTAATAAAAGCGGGTGTAGTTGAGTAGGAAATCTCTGTAGATACTGAGTTGAAGGTGTTGCGGGCGGAGTCGTTGGTATGTTGTCAGTTCTTGTCGTTGTACTGACCTCTTCGGTCGAGATGTTCACACTTATACAACACGACACATTTGGCAGGTGTTGATGGCGTTGTTTCAGTCCTGCATTACTATTTCGTTTAATCTCGTTGCATCAGTGTCATTTTGTTTGTGTGTGCTGAAGAAGGTTGTTTTAGCCGCAGCTTCAATTCTATAACTTGTGATTACGTTCTCGTAAAGGTGAACAATTCCACTTTCTGTTGATTTACTCTTTGTATTGCAACAGCTGTACTGCTGTTCAGCTTATTTTATTTTTC
>JACEFZ010004381.1:5000-22787 GCA_014155875.1 Cepaea nemoralis | reverse complement strand
CTGTTGTGTCATCGGCATACTGCATACTTCTGGTTTCCGAAGAACACTAGGTGAAGGGAAGGCCCCAAATATCAAAGTGAGGCTAAGCGCCATGTGCAGGCTTGACGATTCCGGGGGTTGGCCCAGTACCAGAGCCTATTTCCCTCTGCAAGTAGGGAAGCCTCCTTGGATGGCGGGGAATGCCCATGGTCTGCCCCTGCCTTCCCTTGAGGGCTGACCAGATCTTTGGCGTTTCTATATGGACCAGCTGGGATGGGGGATAACACCACAACAGTGAGAGTCAAACGTCCTAAGAAACCCCCGGGAAGGTTAACCCGGTCAACAAATGCCCGCAGAAGTCGGATGTGTCGGCCTAACGGCGCAAGAACGCAGCTCTGCTGTAAACAGGCACAACGCAGTCACATCCGAAAAAAAACTCCGGATGAACGAAGAAGAAGAAGAAGAAGGAGAAGCAGTTTTTTTTCCTCATATCCTTTTTACAGGACATCGCAGTCAACACCAGCATTTCTGCCGCTGTGATCTCTTGGCAAGTTTACGTTCAGTATTTTTGCCATTGCTTTCTGAACGACCGGCACTGATACCAACGCAAAACCCACGAAACGTGGTCTACTACCAAATCCCGCGCAGATGTGTTTCGACTACCTGTATACGGGATTACGAAACATGTCCGTAAGCCCTTCGCCACGGAGAAAAGCAATTAGGTGGAGGTAAAATGAGAAAAAGAAGACATAGTAGAAGATGATTAAAGCAGAAGGAGATGAAATTAGGAGGTAAAAGAAAATGAAGAAGAAGAAGAAGAGGAAGATGAAGAAGAAGGAGGAGTTGGAGGAGGATAAGGATGAGGAGGACATGAAGAGAACTATTCTCCTTTTACATTAGTGATTTTCTGCAAGATTAACATTGCCTTTAAATGAAGATATCTTGAAAGAATTTAACTCTCAAAGAGAACTGGCTATTCGCATCATAATAAAACAGACCTAATTTTGTGGACATGCCAGGAAAAGGGGAAGCTGTAGAATATTGTCTCAACGAGAAATTTGGAGGGGAGGGGAGGCAAGGTGAGACCAATAAAGAAGGTATTAGAAAGTTTGCCATCAAGACAGAGAAACATCGGTATCATACATGAATTATAGCACACGAGACAGAAGGTTGCGGACAGACATGATCACAAATACCCCGTGTTTGCTTCCCCATCGAGGTACACTAGAACAGTGGTTCTCAACCGGTATGGAATTCCTCCCCTTGGGGGGGGGGGGAAGGGAGGTTAGGAGGGGGGGGGGGAAGGGGGGTTAGGGAGGACGGGAATTAAGATTATTTAAAGATAGCGTTAATGCAAGAACCGATTACTTGATATCGTTTTTCCCTCCATACTTTACGGTTTTGTAATTCTCGCCCTTCTGAAATTTGTTTCATAACGTAAGTAGTCCCGCATATCACGTTTTATATAGACGTCTAGATTTGTTCTAGTATGTGTTATTAAATTTAGCTTCCATTTTTACGTTTACTGTGTTGGGGGGGGGGGGGGGGGATTTATAGGGAGGAAATGCGAAAGGGGGAATGACATTCTGAACATATGGTGAAGGGGTCATGGGCCAAAAGAAGGTTGCGAATCACTGCACTAGAAGAATGTGCACAAAACACAACACACGAACTCCGAAGCTTCAGCGGCGACCCTCAAGAGGCTCGTAGATCATTGCCGTCATGAATTGAATGATGAAGTCCGAATTTTAACTGGCAACTCGAGGTTTACTGAGCGCGAGGCAGGCGGCTTAACCACTTCGACGTGGAAACCTTTAATCCGGATGTCCTGGTAAAATGTTTAGATGCAAGGATAAATTGACCTGGTTAGTTGGATATCCTTTACAGGAAGTTTGCAGTCAACACCAGAATATTTTGCTGTTGTTGATGTCTTGGAAAGTTTACGTTCACTAGTTTGCTATTGCTTTCTGAACGACCGGCACTCACACCATTTTGTAAAAGAAACAGTGCAACGCGGTCTGCTGCCTAATCGTGGGTATGCGGAATCACGAACCGCGTCCGTAACACCTTCGCCACGGAGACGGAATTTGACCTGGTCTCAAGGGTGGACCCAGCCTAAAATAGGTACCCGAAATTGTTATGGAACAAATAAGGGCATACATGATATTGACCATATCACCCGTCGAGTGCCGATTGGTCTATTTAATTATGGGACTAGCACCGTATGTCCCAAGACATCAAGGGGTCTGTTAGTTGTTGCTTTTGTACATCTATAGGGTGTATTTTTAATGACTGTGGGGTGATTGCAAATTTAGCCGTTCCAAGTTTTGTATTCTCCCTCTGTGGAGTTCATGCAACATAAAAGGTAAATACAAAACTTGGAACGGCAATATTTTCAAAAACCCCACAGTCATTAAAAATATACCATGTATCTTAAATAACAGAAAGACAGAAGTCACGGTGTTACCAAAGAAACAGATTGTGCTTAAATTTGTAGTTAAAGTAAAGGACTTTGTTTTAGGGCAAGTGCGGTCATTCAGATATCTAGGCACATGAGTATCATCAGATGGACGATGCATCACAGAGATAAAGAACAGCATAGGATAAGCAAACACTGATTTATGTCAAATGAAGAACAATTTGTGCAATAAGTCCTTGTCCTTGAACGTTAGAAAAAGAATTATTGCACGTTAAAAAAAAAAAAAATTAACATATAACATATGGCTGCGAATCCTGGACAATAAGTAAACAGGCGAGAAAAAAATCCTTGAAAACCTTGGAGATGTGGTCTTATAGACGAATGCTGAAAATTAATTGGGCAGCCAAAATGAGCAATCTGAGCATTTTGATGGAAGATAAGTCGCAACGACAACTTATCACTAACATCAGGAAGAAACAGTCATAGGTTTTATCCACATTATGAGAAGACAAAAGCTGGAACATATTGTGACAACCGGATAGATTTGTGGAAAGAGAGATGGAGGAAGACATCATGAGAAGATTCTTGACAGTCTTGTGTCATGGCACGGAAGGGAGTCAAGACACGCACTGATCCATGTCGTCGGAGATCGCAATTTGTGGAGGCGCATGATCACCTACGCCAGCAGCAAGACATTTGCTAATGACGACATACATCTTCAGTACTTATAATGTCTTTAGTAGTGACGGAACAAAGGAACACATCTGCCCGCACAAGTTGTACCTCGGCCGCAGGCAAACACTCTGACATTTAGTCATGTTTGTTCAACCCCGACATTACCGCGACCTGAACATACACAAGTGTATGTGGGAGCAAAGAGCAACCTGAAGGGGGCAGCACATGGGTAGCTTGCAGCGATCATAGATGGTAGGTAGCCTTGTCTACTGTTCGCGGGGAACAGAAGGTCTATAGTTTTTAGTGTTCTTGTTTACTGTACACTGGGAACAGGTGATCTAGTGTTTAGTGCTTCTGTTTACTGCATTTTTTTTGGGGGGGGGGGGGGGTGCGTACGCACGCTTTGAACTCAAACGTAGTGTGTACATGTGCCACTACTTCTAGTGCACTGGACTGATTATGGCGTGCGGATTAGCTTTTTTGACCTTGTTACACTCTCTCTCCGGGGCATGCCGGTGTGCTGGGAAATTAACAGGCGGACAGATTGGCTGGCTCGGCAAAACTTGGTGGAGTATTGATCCATGATAAGGCAGACGTGGTTGCGGCCTTGTGGGAGCACGTGTACACCTCGGAGGAGCAAATGGATTACCATGGTCTGGCAAGAATGAGACAGCGAGGAGTGACGAGGGGATCTGGCCGACGCTCGACGCTTAGAGGAAAGGCGAGACGGACATATAATCAGATTGCTACTGGTACTAATGGTGCTCGAACTCTTCGCTGGCTGCTGAGGATGGGGACAGAGCGCTTATGGGAATGCTCCGAATGCTGTGATGTCGATTCGTAAATCAATCAATCAATCAATCACTCCCCGAGTGTTCTGTATGACGATACCACAGGCATTTCTCTGTCTCAGTTTCCGTGCCTCATTTTCCCTGCCTCACTTTCCCTGCCTCACTTTCCCTGCCTCACTTTCCCTGCCTCACTTTCCCTGCCTTTTAAATTTGATGCATCGATTTAATCTGAGTTGAATAAAAAAAATAAAATCGCTTAAAAGTCGACAGGGTCGACTTCATTGCACCGGGTTTTATCCCATATGGCTCGGTCGCTTTCCGCAGCTCGGAAAGTGTCGCACAATACACGAACCCCGTAGCTCTAGCGACGACCCACAGGAGTCTCCGAAAAATTTAACTCGTGAACCGAAGGACGCGGCCCGGAATCGAACTCACAACCTTCGGAGCCCGAGTCAAACGGCTTGACCACTTAGCCACGAAGACTCCCAAAGTGTGTTGAGTAGACAAATTCAAGTTTTTTCCCCAGTTCTCTTTAGTATACATGGCGTTAGTGTATTTTCAGCTATACCACTCTATAATATAAAGTACTAGCTGACCCGGCCCGGCTTCGCCCAGACCCTGGAGGGGATCTATCTATCTATCAGTCTGTCTGTCTGTCTGCTTATTTGTCTGTCTGTCTGGCTGACCTGGCCCGGCTTCATCCAGTCCCTGGTGGGGAGCATCTCATTTAATTCATATAGGTAGTCATATAAGCTATCGTTCCGACTATCTGTCTGTCTGTCTATCTGTCTGTCTATCTGTCTGTCTGTCTGACCTGGCCCGGCTTCACCAAGTCCCTGTGGGGAGCATCTCATTTAATTCATATACGTAGTCATATAAGCTCCCGTTCCCGACTATCTGTCTGTCTGTCTGTCTGTCTATCTATCTGTCTGTCTGTCTGACCCGGCTCGGCTTCACCCAGTCCCTGGTGGGGAGCATCTCATTTAATTCATATACGTAGTCATATAAGCTCCCGTTCCCGTCTGTCTGTCTGTCTGTCTGTCTGTCTGTCTGTCTGTCTGTCTGTCTGTCTGTCTGAGCCGGCCCGGCTTCACCCAGTCCCTGGTGGGGAGCATCTCATTTAATTCATATAAGTAGTCATATAAGCTCCCGTTCCCGACTATCTGTCTGTCTGTCTGTCTATCTATCTGACCCGGCGTGGCTTCACCCAGCTCCTGGCGGGGAGCGTCTCATTAAATTCACACAGTAACTTAAAAGAATGTCCTTCCACACACCATCCATTATTTTTAATGAAAACTGTTTTTAATCACCTACATGACTGTAGATAACTTCTTTAAGCATAAAAAGATGAGTTACAATGTTATGCATTATGCATTATTTTTATGAAAACTTTGAAAATGCCTTAAAGATTATATCATTATTTATTATAACTCATATGCCTGTAAATAACTATAGACAAAGAGTTTATAAATCTTTGAAAACCATGCAACAATATGACTATAAAGTATATAGAAATGTTATTAAAAGTTATGCCCCTTGAAATAACGTTTCTAGAGTTAAGTCCCCTTGCTATATAGAAATTATAATGAAAAATGAAATATTAAATTTTAGTAAGTAAGTAGCCGAAAAAAAAAAAAAAAAACTAAAAAACTATGACAGAAAGTTGCACAGGAATGAAAGGAAAATGTGTAGAAAATTTCATCTCAATCGGATGGACCGTTCGCGAATGCATAAAGAACGGACGGAAATACATACATCGTGTTTTATAAATATAGATATCTTGTTAGTGTTTTCTCAGCTGTACTACTCTATACTATAAAATACATCTTTGTAGTATTTTCTCTATAATATCAAGTAAGGCTTGGTAGTGTTTTCTCAGCTATACCACTCAATATAAAGTGTATCTTGGTAGTATTTTCTCAGTTATGCCCATCTATTCTCTAAAGTATATCTTGGCAGTGTTTTCTCAGTTAGGGAGTCTCTGTGGCGAAGTAGTCAAGCCGTTTGACTCGGGCTCCGAAGATTGTGGATTCGATTCCGGGCCGCGCCCATCGGTTCACGAGTGAAAATTTTCGGAGACTCCCTTGGGTCGTCGCTATAACTACGGAGTTCGTGCTTTGTGCGACGCTTTCCGCGCTGCGGAAAGAGACTGAGCCATATGGAATACAAACCCGGTGCAATGAAGTCGATCCTGTCGACTTTTAAGCGACTTTTTCTCAGTTATACCTCGCTTAAAGTCGGAAAAAAAGTTATACCTCTCTATACTCTAAAATATATCTTGATAGTGTTTTTTTTCTCAGTTATACCTCTATATATTTCCTAAAGTATATCTTGGTAGTGTTTTCTCAGTTATACCTCTCTATGTGATATCAAAGACAATGATGACACCAAAATGTGACATAGAAATAGAAGGAAACATTCTTTACCAAGTGGATAATTTTAGATAACTAGGGGCATTTATAACATCAGATGGGAGATGTACAACAGAGATTAAGAGCAGAATAGGGCAGGCAAAAGCCGCATTTAAGAAAATGAAGAGTATCTTATGCAATAGGTCACTATCACTGAGTGTAAGAAAGAGAGTGCTAAAATGCTATATAGAACCAGTTTTGCTGTATGGTAGTGAATCTTGGAATGTAAATGAACAAATTAAGAAGGAATTAGAAGCAACAGAGATGTGGTTCCTGAGACGAATGTTGAGAATTCCTTGGACTGCCAGAGTAACTAACGACGACTGCATGAAACAGGCTAATGAAACTAGAACATTATATACAACATTAAGAAAGAAACAAACAGCTTTCTTTGGTCATGTAATGAGAAGAGAGGCATTGGAGAACATCGTGACAACTGGAAAGATCGAGAGGAAGCAGACCAAGAGAAATGATGCTGGATGGATTGAGACGGTGGCACGGATGAATATCAGCAGCAGAGTTGATCCAGAAAACCAAAGACCGAGATCTGTGGAGAGCCATGAACGCCTACGCCAGCTGGCAGGGCACATGATGATGATGACCTCTCTATGGTATCAAGTATTCCTTGGAAGATATTATTAAAGGTAAACAATGCGGTTAAACTTTGACAAACGAAGAACAAGTTATTACTTCCCTTCGACAGTAGCCTTTCTTTGGTTTAAAAACAATAGCTACGGACTCACGTTTCAAGTTGCTATTGGGGTACTGCGTGGCCGCATTGTTTAATGCTATTATCTTTACAGAATTAGGATCGCCGACAGCAAGATAGCAGGATCATTGTCTATAACGGCCAGATGCACTACACCGCTGATGTCTCGTTCAGAAGGCAATGGCAAACTACTGAAGGTAAAAGGGCCGAGTATATCAACCTGGGTTTGATCTACCGCAATATCGTGTAACATACATGCATCATTTAAGTTATCGTCATTACAAAAACTAGTACTATTGCAACTACTACTACTACTACTACTACTACCACTACTACTACTACTACTTACTACTACTACTACTACTACTACTACTACTACTACTACTACTACTACTACTACTACTACTACTACTACTAATACTAATATTTCTACAACAACAGCAACAGCCACCACCACCGTCACCACCAGCACCAGCACCACACCACCACCACCACCAACAACAACAATAAGAACAACATCAACAACAACAACAATAAGAACAACAACAACAACAACAACAATAACAACAACAACAACAACAATAACAACAACAACAACAATAACTACTACTACTACTAAAACTACTATTTCTACAACAAGAACAGCAACAACAACAGCAGAAACAGCCACAGCAGCAACAGCCACCACCACCACCACACCACCACCACATCTCAACCACACCACCACTAATAATAATAATAATAATAATAATAATAATAATAATAATAATAATAAGAAGAAGAAGAAGAAGAAGAAGAAGAAGAAGAAGGAAGAAGAAGAAGGAAGAAGAAGAAGGAAGAAGAAGAAGGAAGAAGAAGAAGGAAGAAGAAGAAGGAAGAAGAAGAAGGAAGAAGAAGAAGGAAGAAGAAGAAGGAAGAAGAAGAAGGAAGAAGAAGAAGGAAGAAGAAGAAGGAAGAAGAAGAAGGAAGAAGAAGAAGGAAGAAGAAGAAGAAGAAGGAAGAAGAAGAAGGAAGAAGAAGAAGAAGAAGAAGAAGAAGAAGAAGAAGAAGAAGAAGAAGAAGAAGAAGAAGAAGAAGAACAACAACAACAACTACAACAACAACAACAACAACTACAACAACAACAACAACTACAACAACAACAACAACAACAACAACAACTACTACTACTACTACTACTACTACTACTACTACTACTACTACTACTACTACTACTACTACTACTACTACTACTACTACTACTACTACTACTACTACTACTACTACTACTACTACTACTACTACTACTAGTAGTAGTAGTAATAGTCAGTCTGTGCTTGGCAATGAGAACATCGAGAGCTGGCAGGGAACTATCGTCCGACCAGGTTCATGCTATTGCCAGCGTAAAATTCTAACCATTACACCAACGCACTAGCTACACTCACTTCAACGCCTACAAGTATGCACACAAGCGCTATCACAGACAGGATCACGAACTCACGTCACATAAAGCTTGCACGTAATAAATTAGCTAGAGAGCTTGGTGGCAACTGACAAGATTGAGGTGAAAAGAACAAAAGAAAGGCAGAGGATTAAATATCTAAATGGCTTGACCATATGGCACGGTCGAGACAAAAACACAGCGCTGACCCACGACTATTGTGATTGTGTAAGATAGCTAAACATGACCGCCCACTTTCGTTGACATGGCACAGGATGCGAATCGCTCGCAAGCACACACACACACACACAAACCTACGTACAAACACCTACGAGCTTGCACGAGGATCGCATAACCAAGCACTACTCATGTCCAACATCTTTCTTCCTCTTCTTCTTGTACCCTTTAGCCCCCCCCACCCCCCCCCCCACCCCAATTGCGGCATTAGCACTCAACCAAACCACACCTGGCGGTCCTATCTTGTGCTATCTCAGGCAGCTCCCTTCATGCGCTCCCAATATTATTTATCTCTGTTTGTGATTGCCAAGCAATTTTAATTTAGAAAAAAACAATGAACACTAACACCTAGCTGACATTTCAAGAAACTTTATTTAAATCTTTGCTTAAATTAATAAGAAGAAGAGGAAAAAAACAGAACCTGAATGATGAAGTTTGAAATCTTTAACTCTTACAATGACTACACATTAAACTTGTATACTTCTTCTTTCGCAGACAGTTGTACATTAATCCATTCCGTCCCATAAGTAATATTTATAATCTTTGTTCCCTAGTCTGATGTTACAGAGACTCAGTGCCTCAATCAAAGAACACGTTTTCACGCCTAAAAGCGAAATGGCATTTGGTGTTAGACCCTGATTTGTATAGACCAATCGCCAGTCTGTGAGTGCTTGCTTGTGTTCGCTGGCTGTGAACTCCAGCGTGAAGTCCTGTATGTCGGATGAAGACATCCTGTTGTCCAACATCAGCGTGATGTCATGCCGGACTGAGGATTGCGTGAGTATCCGTTGTCCCATGTCTTGATTATTGGTGTGCAGACTGGTGGTTCCTCGCCATGCAGGCAGATACACTCCGACATCGGAAGAATCAGCAATCCTACTACGTTAGCCAGGACCCCGAAGGGACCTATTGCCCAGGACACACGACTAGGACGTATAGAACCTGGCACTGAGCCACACGGCACTGGACGGATAATGTGATCACGCATCTTTGAGAAAGTGGCCAGAAACTCTTCACTGTTTTTGTTTGTTTGTGATACATCACGACAGTAGACGATACTACCTGTTCTCTGCTACTGTTGAATGTTGGGTGGCGCTGGCCATATCCGACACCCTACACTGTCACAACGGCATTGGGTGGGGGAGTGTCACGGAAAAGACTGCAGGTTAATGATTCATTGATAACTTACAGATCAGAATACCCAGGTAGGAGAAGGGTTAACCAAGGAGTGACCAAGCGCATGTGTATGTGGGTCAAGACAGGAATAGCCGACTAACCGGACAGGTAACTGTCGAGTGGAAAATTTGGGTAACGACAAAGAGAGACAGCATCATGGATCAGTCTATTGCGTTCTGGAGGTAGGGATATACGGAAAAGCCCAGATCTGGAATTTTCCACTGACCAGGGATAATGAAGTCTGAATTTGCTTTGTCCAGCAATGTCAAGGACGATGGGACAAAGATGATCTAAAGAGAGTGGCCACGTCTTTGTGTCAGTTTAGTGTGTGTTCCCCAACTGGACGGAAAGATAGAATTATGTGTCCTGTAATGAAAAGAAATATCCTCCCTTATAATGGGATAAAGTGCTTGGCTGAGGATTAATTTCGATTCGTGGATCTACATTAATTCTATATAGGAACATAGATGTGTATAAGGTATATTAAAATATCGTTTTAGAATAGGAATATAGATGAGCGTGTATTACCTTTATCATTACATATTATTAGTGGGTGTTTTAGACTGAGGTGAATTCTTATGTCTTATGCGGATGGTGACTTCGAAAGCCTTGTCATTATGGCTGGAGAAGGACACTTGCATAAGTTAGGAGTAAGGGGCGGACGCTTACCACTCGACTTGTTATATTCATCCACAGGTTCCCAGTTTCTAGGGACATTAGAGAAGAAAGAAAAACCTACTCTACGTGAACCAATAAAGTACATACTTAGATCCAGAAAGAACCTAAATAGTTCGTTCAGATGAACAAATACTAACATCAAGTAAAATACAGAAGACTGTATGCTAACACGCATATACCACGGGGCTCCTAAACAGAAAAAGATGTTAAGGTGGGGCAAGCAGAGACTTCAACCTACATACGACTTGCATACATAGGGTAGAAGGAATAGACAAAGACAATAGTGATAATCATAATAGACAATAGGAAGAACATTGACAATGTGGTGTTTTCTTTTTTGATGATGGATACTTAATATCATGAAACCGATTTGGGCACAGTCATAAACTTACGGGACTTTTATAGCAATACGGTGAATCAGTGATGAACAGTTTGTTTTCATTTCACTAACGGATTTACCATCAGATTCAAGCCTACGGATCATCCCGGGTGAGCTCTGTCCTGTTTGATGTGATGTCCTGTAATCGTGAAGAATGACTGGCGAGAAGATACAGCTGATAGACATTCTGAGTTCATTCTGTCCACAACCATAGAATACAATAGCAACTACACAGACAATATCCATACACACACCGGACATAGTTTTCTTTATTAATAAATCTTTTATTATATGTTGAAAGGAAATGTTGTCGGAGTATGTGTTGAGAGAATAATAGAGAGAGTGACAGAAGTAGATATATGGAAGGGAAGACAGAAGAGAGGAGTGTAGACCAAAGTCAGGCAATAACCCCAACAGATAATCAGTTTTATAGATGTGCTTGTTGAGTCCAACCTTCTCTCTGGAATTTAAACAAGTGACATAAAATGGTGGGAGCAGCGGGATACGTACATACATAATACTCATATGACCTAAAAGCATAAAGAGGCATATGCATAGAGAGAGGTACTTGCATATTGGCACAGGCATAGCGGAGTACCTACATGTTGGGACATACTGATTGGAAGGAATATAAGTATATATTGATGACTTTTAATGGAAGGACGTCCATTGGATATATGGTGCCATTACATATATGGTAGAAACATTTCATTAATGCTGGTGACTTTGCAGTGAGAAAGTTCCAGACAGAGTGAATGTGGATAGGTGGTAAGACATTACATACCTAGTCACACGGTCACACGTCTACATAAGTCTTTATCCTATATCTCCTCTTGTGGATGAGAGAGTGGTTGTGAGGTACGGTGGGGTGTCGTAGGTTTATAATATTAGATAGACATAGATAATGATATAGGTTCTAGGTGGAATATAATTGTATAGTGAGTACTTCTTTTCTGCCTTGAGGGATCTTTACTCAACTTGCTGACTTATCTGCTGTAACTATGGCAACTCCTAAAGTAACTACAGCAGAACTGAGAGCCAACGGGGAGGAAATTGGGTTAGCTGGTACCGAGCTAACTGATTACATACAAGAAAGAGAGAGAGAGATTCGTAAAGGGGAAAGAGAAGACCGGAAAGCAGAGTTGGAAGTGAGAAAAATAGAGGTGGAGACCAAACGAATGGAAATGGAACAAGAGGCCAAGAAACTAGAACAGGAGACCAAACGAATGGAAATGGAACAAGAGGCCAAGAAACTAGAACAGGAGACCAAACGAATGGAAATGGAACAAGAGGCCAAGAAACTAGAACAGGAGACCAAGCGACTGGAATTGGAACAGGAGACCAAGAAACTGGAAATGGAACAGACTGCCAGGAGACAAGAAATGGAACATGAATACCGCTTGAAAGAGTTAGAACTCAAGACACAAACTAAGGGTGAAATAGATGCAGCAGAAGGAAGTTCATCTTCACCTGGGGCAACCCACATGACTGGACAGGGTTACCATGCCATGAAGTTTCCTTTAGCAGTCTACGATGAAAGTAAAGAAAAGATATTCCAGTTTTTGGATCGGTTCGAGGCTATGGCAGTCGCTATGGGACTAGATAGAACCAGATGGGCTCTTAAAGTATCCCAGTCTTTACGTGGTTCGGGCTACGAGGTCTACACACGCCTACCACCAGGACAGGAAAATCAGTATGAGGAATTGAAAGCAGCTTTGATGAAACATTATGAAGTCACAGCACAAACGTATCGGAAGAAGTTTAGATCGTCTAGACGAGAGCCGGGAGAACTATTCGCCGCCTACAGTCTGAGGCTAAAATCCTATCTACAGAAATGGATGGACTTGGCAGAATTCCAGAGGGATTATGAGAGTCTCGAAGAGATGATGGTGGTAGACCAAATGCGAAAGCAAATGTCGAAACCTCTCAGAACCTTCTTAGGAGAACAAGGGGCGGAACGGATTGATGTGGTGAACAAGCTGGCGGAACGATTCGTGGAAGTACATGGGGAGGCGGCAGAACTAAGTACACAAACCAAAGGTCAGGAAAAACAAGACAGAAAGAAATCGACGAACGGAAAAGAAACAAAAGGGGAACCTTATAAAAAGACGTCAACGGAGAGTTCTGAGAAGGTGAAGGAAGGAACCAAGAACACCTCGAATTCTCCAGCGAAACGACCGTGGTCCGAGAAGTGGTGCTCGATTTGCAAGGCGGCATCTCACAACACAAAAGACTGCAGATCGAAACCGAAAAATCCTTACTTCGCGGCATGCCAAGTGAATTATAAGAAGGGGATCACAGACAAGGCTGAGGTCGGCGAAGGAGAAAGGAACAAAAAGGACACACGAAAACCTAGGAAGGGAACATGGTGCACACACTGCAGGTCGAAAGCCCATACGACTGCAGAATGCCGAGGCAAGGCAAATGACGGTCCCTTCGAAACACGCCTCGATGAACCCCTCGAGGAATCCCAGGGAAAAGTCGAGGAGGGGGAAGACATTCCGGACCAAGGGAGACCCTCGGTGGTGGAACTGATTGAGGTGAATGGACAACCAGTCCAATGTTTATACGATACGGGACTGGATGGGGAAGCGGTGATTTCGGCGGATCTAGTATCCCCCGAACAACTCACAGGGGAGACCATGGAGATACAGCCTGCGACTAAGAGTGCTGTAGCCATGAAGTTACCCATTGCTCAAGTGGAGATTCGGTCAAGATACGTCACTGGCACAATCAAGGCCGCCGTATTGAGTGATCCCATATTTCCAGTCATCCTCGGTTGCCGGTATGTCTTTCTGGGAATGCCTAAGGAACCAATTCACATGGGAGCTATGCAGACACGCTCTCAGAAGGAAACGGATCAGGCAGAGGAAAGGATTTCAAACCCAATGCCCGGGGAGTTACGAACGGCCCAGAGTGAGGATGATAGTTTACGTCCGTGCTACAAGAAGTTGCAGAAGAGTGCTGTCCCACCCAAACGCGGACAGTACTACATGAAGAATCGGCTACTATACCGGAGAGCCGGAAGGGGAGACAACCTACACGGTCAATTGGTAGTCCCGAAGGCCTACCGTGCCCAAATTCTTCAGATGGGGCATACCATTTCGTTCAGTGGACACATGGGTATCGCCGCCACCATGCAGCGGATTTCCTGTCATTATTATTGGCCAGGATTGACGGGAGAGGTGAGTCGATATGTAAAGTCCTGCCCAGAGTGCCAGCGGGTGGCACCGAAACACTGGACAGCACCGGTGGTGTTGGGTGAGATGCCCATCATGAACTCTCCTTTCGAGAGGGTAGCCATCGATATAGTGGGTCCTCTTCCTAGGACCAAGAAGAGGAACATGTATATCCTCACCATGGTGGATTGCTGTTCAATGTGGAGTGAAGCCATACCATTGTCAACCATTGACTCGAAAAGAGTGGCTGATGCATTGATGGAGACTTTTACCAGATTAGGTTTCCCTAATCAGATTCTGACGGATAATGGGTCACAGTTTTGTGGGAAACTCATGGAGGAGGTATTTGGGGTGTTCCACTCCAACCATATACATACCAGTCCCTACCACCCTCAAGCTAATGGACAAGTAGAGCGTTTCAACGGCACGTTGATGACAATGCTCAGGAAATTGGCCCAGGAAAAACCGGATAGGTGGGATGAATACATCCCGGCAGCCCTTTTTGCTTATAGGGAAGTGCCACATGGCTCAACAGGAGTACCGCCAGCAACTCTGCTGTTTGGTCGACCAATCAAGGGACCATTGGAAGCGTTATTGAGGAGTTGGACGGAAGAAGAAACCTCAGAAGAGGTGATTTCCTCGTACAAATACGTGGAGGAACTGAAGGAAAAACTTCACACGGGCTGGGCTCTGGCCACTCGAAACTTGAGAAAGGCCAGGAAGAGACATGCGGAATACTATAACCGTAGGTCTAGAGACAGAGCTCTTGAGGTGGGAGACAAAGTCTTGTTGTTACTCCCAACGGGAAACAACAAACTGGAGATAGGATGGCAAGGACCATTTCCCGTGGAAAGGATGGTATCCAGAACCAACTATCAAATACGGATCCGGGGAAAGTCGAAGATTTTTCATATTAATCTCTTGAGAAAATATGCAGAAAGAACCCGGGAAGGAGCAGCCCATCTCATGGCAATGGCGGTAGCAGTGGAAACTGAAACCGGACCAGATGAGGGGAGGGAATATCCTCTAATAAACCAGGAAACTTATCGGGAAGTACAGGTGAACCCTGATCTGACTCTCCAAGAGAGGAAAAAAATTGGCCAGGTTCTCAAATCCCATAAGCAGATCCTGACGGATAAACCAGGACGGACGGAGCTAGTTGAGTTCGAGATGACCTTAACTACGCCGGATCCGGTTCGCCAAAAAAATCTACCCAGTACCATTTGCTAAAGAGAAGGCGTTGGAGGAGGAGATACAGAAACTGTTGGAGGATGAGGTGATTGCACCATCCACATCCCCATATAATGCTGGAGTGGTGTTGTTACGAAAACCGAGTGGAGAACACCGGCTGTGCATTGACTATAGACTTTTGAATAGTCATACCCAGTTCCAAGTGGAACCATTGCCGAATCCAACCCAGTTATTCGCCAGGCTCCATAAGGCCAAGTATTTCTCTAAAGTAGATCTGAGTAGGGGTTATTATCAGATCCCGGTCAAACCAGAAGTTCGACATCTACTAGCTTTCAGCACACCTACGGGACACTATGAGTTCAATGTCATGCCTTTTGGACTCAGTAATGCGCCTAGTGTATTTACTCGCATGATGAGAGCGTTGTTGGATCCTCTACGTGACCCGGCCATTATCTCATTCATGGATGATATACTGATTGCCAGTGACAGATTAGATGACCATTTGGGATCCTTAGAGAGAGTTTTCGATCGGCTCCGGGAAGCCGGGCTGACGGCGCGACCAACCAAGTGCATGATTGGTTACCAAACTCTGGAATTTCTAGGTCATACCATCACTCCCGGGAAAATTGTCCCGGAGGCGAAGAACCTGGAAAAAGTCAGACGAGCTTCGAGGCCTAAAACAAAGAAAGATATAAAATCCTTCCTATCATTGTGTGGATTTTATCAAAAGTTCATTCCTCATTTTACCGAACTGGGAAATCCATTAACAGAGACCTTAAAAAAAGGACTTCCAGATGCAGTTATATGGACGCCAGAATGTGAGGAGGCCTACAGTCAATTAAAGGAGGCGTTGGTGAACAAGCCAGTTCTACAACTTCCAGACCTCACAAAGCCATTTGTGCTAAGAACAGATGCGAGTGGGATCGGTATTGGAGCAGCCTTATTACAAGAAGGAATAGACGATGCTTCAATTTTGAAACCTGTAGCGTATGCCAGTAAGAAGCTTCTACCGGCAGAGAAAAATTATTCAACGGTTGAAAGAGAGTGCTTGTCACTCGTATGGGCTGTACAAAAATTTCAACCATACTTGTACGGAGTACAGTTTACGGTCCAGTCAGATCATCAACCCTTGATGTTCCTAGCTACATCACAGAAGTTAAACGCCAGACTGATGAGATGGTCATTGTTGCTGCAACCATACCACTTCACAGTGGAATACATCCCTGGAAAGGAGAATGTAGGAGCAGATTTCTTATCCAGACATCCAGATCCGGAGGAAGAAGACTAGGGTTGTGGATCATGGGAATCAAACCTACAGCGAGAAAGATTCGACGCGGTCTAATCTCTTAAGAGGGGGCCTATGTCACGGAAAAGACTGCAGGTTAATGATTCATTGATAACTTACAGATCAGAATACCCAGGTAGGAGAAGGGTTAACCAAGGAGTGACCAAGCGCATGTGTATGTGGGTCAAGACAGGAATAGCCGACTAACCGGACAGGTAACTGTCGAGTGGAAAATTTGGGTAACGACAAAGAGAGACAGCATCATGGATCAGTCTATTGCGTTCTGGAGGTAGGGATATACGGAAAAGCCCAGATCTGGAATTTTCCACTGACCAGGGATAATGAAGTCTGAATTTGCTTTGTCCAGCAATGTCAAGGACGATGGGACAAAGATGATCTAAAGAGAGTGGCCACGTCTTTGTGTCAGTTTAGTGTGTGTTCCCCAACTGGACGGAAAGATAGAATTATGTGTCCTGTAATGAAAAGAAATATCCTCCCTTATAATGGGATAAAGTGCTTGGCTGAGGATTAATTTCGATTCGTGGATCTACATTAATTCTATATAGGAACATAGATGTGTATAAGGTATATTAAAATATCGTTTTAGAATAGGAATATAGATGAGCGTGTATTACCTTTATCATTACATATTATTAGTGGGTGTTTTAGACTGAGGTGAATTCTTATGTCTTATGCGGATGGTGACTTCGAAAGCCTTGTCATTATGGCTGGAGAAGGACACTTGCATAAGTTAGGAGTAAGGGGCGGACGCTTACCACTCGACTTGTTATATTCATCCACAGGTTCCCAGTTTCTAGGGACATTAGAGAAGAAAGAAAAACCTACTCTACGTGAACCAATAAAGTACATACTTAGATCCAGAAAGAACCTAAATAGTTCGTTCAGATGAACAAATACTAACATCAAGTAAAATACAGAAGACTGTATGCTAACACGCATATACCACGGGGCTCCTAAACAGAAAAAGATGTTAAGGTGGGGCAAGCAGAGACTTCAACCTACATACGACTTGCATACATAGGGTAGAAGGAATAGACAAAGACAATAGTGATAATCATAATAGACAATAGGAAGAACATTGACAATGTGGTGTTTTCTTTTTTTGATGATGGATACTTAATATCATGAAACCGATTTGGGCACAGTCATAAACTTACGGGACTTTTATAGCAATACGGTGAATCAGTGATGAACAGTTTGTTTTCATTTCACTAACGGATTTACCATCAGATTCAAG